>OOFC01001609.1:2243-32904 GCA_900323345.1 Pseudochromis fuscus | reverse complement strand
TGATTCAGCAGGAAAAGCTTGGCTTCATGGTGGCGAACTGTGTGTGTGTGTGTGTGTGTGTGTGAATGTACAAAGTTAAAACCCCATTTGTGAAACACCATCATAATGTATTCATATGTACACGCATGTCAAATTAATCTCACTTTCATAGAGATCTCGTACAGCCCGCGGCAAGTTGGTGTTAAATGATCACACACCGGTTCTCATTAATAATGAATGATATTATTTCTATGCAGCACCTTTTAAAATCCACAGCTCTTTTAATCTTAAACCCACCAAACAGCGTCGCACACATGCAGCAGGAGAGTGGTCTGCTGACCCACATAGGTAATGGAAACAGGTGAATGTCTATTTCAGCTCAGGTCATCGCAGCGATGGGAGATCTCCAGAGGGTTTTCAGTCCTGCTGTTTACCCTCAGGCTTCAATTCTGTACAATACAAAACTTATTTAATCTGGATTATTATTTCAAATTCAGACCTTGATCTTCTGTCTTTATGTTTATGATTTGCTAAATTACAAAATATCAGATTTCAGTGTGCTGATTTTATTATTCATCAATCCAAATGAAATGGTCCTTAAGTGACTAAACACTGAGGCTACAGGAGAATATAATATCATTTTGCTGCTCTCATAAAAGCTTTATACTGATGATGAAAGAAGAAAGTGTAGGAGTTTGTGTACATCATTATATAATGTGGCATTATATAATTAAATCATATGATTTTCCTGTATTTATTTGTGTTACCTCACCATCTGGGACACAGCTGACTCACGTTGAAGCCAGGTAATGAGAGGAGGAATCAAAATTATGGAGCGAGGATCTTTTTAGGCGTCACCCCCTCCACACTGATTTTGTATTGTTTTGATATGTAGTGTGTGTCTTTGGCATTTCAGGGTGAGGCCTGTCTCTTTGAGTGATGCCCTCAGTCGTTAATTAATGAGGGGAGTCAATGGACGCCCTGGAGGGTCGAATGATTACTTCACAGTCACTGAGTGAGAAAGGGTTACTCAGGTTTTATTGGTGCAATCTCACTATGTGTATAGGTCATGGTAGTAAAAGCAGACTAGATAAGTGTATTAGTAATATTTGGAGTACAACTATTAGAGTTTTTCATCATTACCTGATTAATAGTTTGGTTCCTATGACATCAGGAAACAGAAAAATTATAATTTCTTCGACACAAAGGTCACAACAGACAGTCTATTGCTTTTCCAGGTTTCAAAACAGACAATCCGTTATCACAGGAGTTGCAAATTAATTTTTCTAATCTTTGCGGCTCCAGAAAATAAGCTGCTTCATTGTCGGGTCAGAACCAAACCACAGCCAACCCTCCTGTTTCCTGCCTTTTCTGTTTGCTTCCCTTTTTTTCACTGTATTTGCAGATACAGGGGCTTGTAAGGACATGCAGGTGTAGAGTTATGATAAAATACACACACACACACACACACACACACACACACAGTGGTAGATACACACACAGTACAAATGCTGAGTCGTAAAGTCTACTGACTCTGATTAATACCAGTAGTGCTCTCATGTGATCAGGCCATCAGTGTGTGTGTGTGTGTGTGTGTGTGTGTGTGTGTGTGTGTGTGTGGACGGTTACAAAGCCCTGAGAGTGGTCAGATCACTAAATCCCCCAGAGACACACACACACACACACACACACACACACACACAGAGTTTGCAGACTGGTTTGGTTTGACCTGATTAGTATGCAGTTGTCTCGTCTCTTGTAGTACCACAGCAGTTTGATATTTCCCCCCCCCACACACACCCACTACAGCAGCACACACACATTTCCTCTCGACTCCATCCTGTGGGTTGTTTTCTCCTGACACACGTCACTCAGCCCATTATTTTTACCTGCCAGAGACGAGCATAAATATTAAGCTGCAACACTGAAGGTCACCTCCTTCAGAGCTACCACTGCTGGGGGCTCCTGTGGGGAAACTGTTTGCTCTGCCCCTCCTTAGACACACTGTTCACATCTGTGATCGCTTTATGATGTTAAGAGGTCATGTGAGGACACAGATTTCCTTGTTTGGAGTATTGTGGAGTGTTTTGTACTTAACTATAGTGTAATAAAAGAAACCACTCTTTTGAGGTCAGCTTCCCAGGTTTTCAGACATGAGTTTTCCCATAATAGAAACAATGTGTAACCCAGGAAATGACAAACAGTAGCTGTGTTTCCTTTACAGTTTTTCCAAAATAAAAGCATTTTTTTTGTGTTTTTAATTTGAAGCAGCATTTAACGTGTTTCCATTCAAGGTTGTTTTGGGCAAGAGCTTCGTAACTATTGTAAAATCTCATCCTGTGAGACTCCGCTGCAAGAAGACGGACGCCCAAAACATATTGCGTATTGGCACCGTCATGATTGTATCTACGGCGGTTGCCTTGACGATTTTAAACAAAAGACGAAGACAACAGACTGTAGTTCAGAGGCAAAGTCTGTATGTATGGCAAAGACCACATATAAGGGATTTCTGGGACAGGATCGTAAAAGAGGACTTCACCGACGTCATGTCCTGTGATGTGAAATTGCGGAAAAAGTGTTTCCATTGCGCTTATGCGATTTATTTTAATATCGAATCATCTGAAAAACCTCCTCATGAAAGTGTAAAAACTTTTTGCGATATTTGAGAGTTTTTTTGAAATTCAAGTGTTTGCATTACCAGTTTTTTATAGTGCTATTTAGATTTTGCACATTTCCAAAGATGATGGAAACGCAGCTACTACTATTGCTGTCATTTCACAAACGCTGATGTACTTCAGGTCACCAGCTGATTGGCTGATGGTGACGAAAAGCTCCGTCCACTTATCCTCTGACTTCTCCAAACCACTGTTGACTGTTCTCCTCTCAGTGTGAACACACTGTCGTGGTTAAAGGTTGCCGGGGTGGCGTTTAAAGGTGGATGATGAGGATTTATCATGATCTTATTTGGTGTGGCCTGCTGGCCTGGGTGAGGCTGAAGCACATAGTGACAGATGGGGAGCACAGCTGGTCTTTAATCTGTGACTCAGGTAGTGCTCACACTCGGCCAGATATCAGGATGCTGATCAAAATATCACAGATAAAGTATACACAGCAGCACAGGTTAATCTGTAATCCTCTGTATCATTTACATTGTGAGGTTATTTTTTTATATCTCTGTACATGCTGCAGCAGTTAATTATTTTATTGCCTCCCAGGCTGCTGGCTGACACACAGCATGAGAAAAAAAAAAACACAAGATAGCACATGTTCGCTGCTATTTTCAACTCGCTCTGGTGACTTTTTTTCCAACTTCGAGTCTCTGGAGAGAAGCTGTGAAGAAAGTGGTGACTTCAGAAAATCTTCTCCTGAAGCACTTTCCTGTAGTGTGCTAAATACTGAGAATAAATACAAGGAACATCTCTATCTATCTCCACATAACTGCATTTTTTTCTAGTACACGAATCGGCACACACACACACACACAGACACACACACTACAGCTGTATTTAATGCCTTGTGAGAGTGGGATTCCTCTTATCTCCATAGCTCAGTGGCAGCAGAGAGATAACAAACCCTTGTGCGGCGGGTGAGCATTGTATTTGTACATGCTAACCTGATATACGACACAGAATGGAGATGTGAACATGTGTGTGTGAGCAGGTTGTCCTCCATTGCTTTTGTTAAGACTCATTCTCAGCGCCGCCTGTTGCAGCAGGAGATAAAATACTTTGGTGGGTCATCAGTGGAAACAACCGTGCAGCCTTTAAAGCCACAGACAAACAATACTTTGTGTGTTTAGCTGTGATTTCCTCTTTGCCGCTCTCGGTGTCCTGTTAATGTTATCTTCACTCGCCAGGCATCACGCCGCCCTGATGTCACTGCGGAGACTGGATGCTGTGTTAAAGTTCGTGATTCTGCAGTTTGTACCAGAAGTTTTTAACATAGATCTTAAACTCATACATTCAAATTCATACAACATGCACCGCTCTCTCATCTTGATGCAGGAAATAAATGAGGTCTGTTCTCACCGCGAACTCTCGCTGTGCATCCGAGGCTCGTTAGTTGCTCAGTGTAATTATGGTGAGGGTGTAAAGACAAGTTGCAACTAGCTGAAAGTCAGTCAGTGAGGAATAGGAGGGAAAACAGGACAAGTGTGTGTTGAAGGGTGAAATGTGGACACAGATCTTTACAGAAATTAATCATAAATTAGGATTAATCAGTGACATCATCTCATTGTTATCCTGTAGTGATAACAGTCATCAGGAAGTCACGTCCAAATCATGTGCTGCTGAGGTTTTATCTCATGATCTATATTCGTCTGGCTGTGGAAATGAATCTTCTCTCCAAGCACAAACATAGCAGTACGTCCAATCCGATCCAAATGGCAAGTTTAGAGGATCAAAGCTGCATCTCATGTATGCTACTGGAAAAAAATGCATCAGCTGCTTTTTTTCTCTTTCAGCCGCCTCACACGACACATCAGACATGATCTCTGTGTTTGTACCTGAATCTGTTTCCTAGCTGTGCCGCCGTGGGCCCGGGTGGGGCTGAGGGTGGAAGGAGCGCTTGTTTAAGGAAGTGAGCGTCCTCTGTGTGAGTGGGTGGGTGCAGCGCTTCCTGTTTACAATATGGTGCTGTGTTCCTGATCACAGCAGGGTCTCAGTTACTCACTCTCTAATGCTGTGTTCAGGTCCACAGGGAAAGTGTGTGTGTGCAGATTTAAACTATATGTATGTGAAGTGATTTACCAGAGACAAATACACAGGTACTATTGATCACACAGGGGATGGATCTGTTACCTAATATTACAAAATAAAGTTACAATCCCTGCATTGTTACTCAAAAAAAGTCATTTTGAAGTAGCATTCACAGCATTAATATCACTTCCTGAAATATACAACTGATGTATGCACCTGTGTGTACCTTCAGGCTACGCAACATTAACCAAACATTACTTCATGTTGTCACCTTGTCGGATTTTTCCCATCTTTCTGATGAACATTAGATACACACACACACACACAATCAATACAACAATAGGATATATGAGGCCTGTCTAAATATATCCTGTGGACCAGTGTGTACAGATGTAACATTGTATGCCGTTGCTCATGTATGGCTGCTCTCATACATGTTTGATGTTGCAGGGATGTATGAGTGTGTGTGTGAAATCCCTCACAGTTTCCTTTACTTTCCACTGAGGTGGCTGGAGGAGAAGTGGATGTGGGAGCTGAGTGAGACAGACAGAAACAAAGGCTGAGAGCTCTCTCCATCCTTCTCTCCTGACCACAAATGTTTCCCCTCCTACTATAAATACACCCCTGAAACCTGCCACGTCCTGAAACACGAAACGCCGCTAAAAGTGATTATCAAGGTCCAGAATAGCCCGAAGTCTCCGGTTACATCGGAAAGGCTAAAGGCCCGAGCTAATACAGCGCACTTTTATTTTATAAGCCCAGCTTTTATTTTGTAAAGATGTCATTTTATTTGATTAAACACAGACAGGCTTTCATGTGAAAAGCTCAAATCCGGATGAAAGCTAAACATAATCGATAGGAGCAAGATTGTCGAGGTAGAGGCCATCCAGCATGTGGTGAGGGATGGAGAGGAAAGAGGTGAGAAAACCAATAAAGCTGCATTATGGGGGGAAGATGGACAGTAAGAGAGGAGCCCCGCCAATTCTCATTGAGTGCCATCTGTTAAACTCACTGTGATAATCATAATATGCAAACATAGTTTTATTGTTGAAGGTGCTGTTTATGCAGAAAAGGAGCCACAGAGACTCAGTTTGGAGCCAGAAGTGACCATATTTGGATATGAAGGGAGGAGGGAGGAGGCGGGTCTGACCCTTGAACCCCAGGTTCATAGCCTGATGTGTGTGAGACTGGATTTCACCACTGCTTTACCCAAATTTGCTCCAGAAAAAATGAAACTGAAACAAAAAGGGAATTTATTCCACACCAATTAATAATAAATAATAAAGATAAGTAGCTACAGGAGACAAAACCCAGATCCTCCTTTTCATCTAAAATCCTCAGCCTCTAGTACATTCAGTCATGATGCTCCACCAGCCAATAGTCCTGTATATCAACATATACATGGCAGTCATCCATATGCAGGCAGCTAATAGGAAATGTGTAAGAAATGTGTGAGGTGAAGCAGACGGAGCAGGCAGGTGGGAGAGAAGAGGAGGATCAGCAACACTGTGTGGGCGACACAGTTGGCAGGCTGTCGGCGCTCTCTGGTTTTCATCTCCAGCTTCACCGTAAATCAGATATGCTGCTCTGATGGGGAGGATGGGACGCTGGTTTGAATATGGATTTATTTTGGTTGTTGGTGGGAAGCACATGACCCGAGCGAAGGAGACACACATCAGTTCCCCTTCGCTTTCCTTTTCCATCATTCCTTAGCTAGATGATTGGAGGTCACAGAATATAAATAGCCCTCCATCCTGAACAAGGTAATCTTACAGCAGTGAGTTAACTGGTTAATGTGTGTGTGCATGTGTATGAGAGAGAGAGTAAAAACTGGGCCATGCAGCCTCTTGACACTCAATCTCATTCAGAGGCTACAGATTACTGTCACCTCTTGTTAGCCTGTGTGAATGTGTGTGTATGTGTTTGCAGACACACTATTAGCAACAAATTACGCAACTCACTCGGTTTATTTGTTGGTGTGATGGCTGAAAGAAAGAGGCAGAAATGAGAAGAGTGGTGTCTCATCCAGGCCACCCCCCCCACCACCATCCTGGTTACTGTGGGGACCAATGACCAGGTGCTTACCGATGGCGCCCGGCTGCTGTCACACAATCATTTGGTTGAAGCTGTCTCATTTCAAACACACATCCTAGTTTTTGCATCACTAAAGAGAAGATGAAATAAAGAATATAAAGTCTGCACTGTCCCGCCCCCCCACCTGTCACCATAGCAACTGATGAAACCACCACAAAGTGCTTGTAGACCAGAAGAGGCTAATTAACTCATTAACATCATTGGGAAAATACAAATAGCATCCCAAGTGAGAGGAGTCACTGGTGTTGAGGTAATCTCATCTCATCCTCTCCAATGCATTTGCATAAACGTAGATGATTTTATTTTATTATTTAAATACAGAGCACGATTAAGCATTTCTATCTATAACCGTGCAAGATATTTCATGATTGCATCAGATATTTGGTATATTCAGCTTTTATATTCAACTGTTTTGTGTTGGTTTGATTTTGTGAACTTCTTCACTGGGTTAGTGGGATACATGGAGGCAAATCCACCTGATCGCACAGTGTGAGTTTCCAGTGCAGGTCCAGTCCTGCCTGAAATACTTTAAGCCTTCTGACTCACATTTTTCAGGTTTAACTGGAGTTAAACAGTCTCCCCAGTCCAGCAAGACTGTAAGCTAACGAGACTATAAGCTGTGTAAAAAATAAACAGAGCACTTAATGGAAAAATGCAAACATGAGCAGAACATAGTGACCATGCATTGTCAGGACACTGGTTTGAATGGAGCTGATTGTGCAAAAAGTTCAGAATGAAATGAATAATTCACATCAAGTCTTTTTCTATTATGTGCAAGAAATGTTGCACATGGTATTTTACATAAATAAATCATTAGCACTTAAACTGGAATTCCCATAAAGGAATCAGATGTTAGTAGGAAGCATGGGAGTCGAGTAACATTATGTATCTTTGCTTGTAATTGCTGATGAAGTCAAATTCAACATAAGAGTTTTTCTGAAGGTTTCAAACAGCAACAGACAGACATCAGCATCCAGGTGCCTCATCTGTCTGTGTGTGTGTGTCTGCATGAGTGTGTGTATTGTGCATTCCAGTGTGAGTCACATGCAGGTCCGTGTATCCGTGGCAACAAATGCTCTCATTCATGGAGGAGAAATTACTCATTCATTGTAATGTCTGTAAATGTCTGTGAATCTGTTTCTGTGTATTTCTACTGAACCGTTCAGATTAAGTTAAACACACGTACTCAAGGTTGTTTTGTGTTTTTCTTGTTGTCCCTGCAGTGTGTTGGTGAGGAGAACTGGGTGGACAGCAGGACAGTTTATATTGGACATAAGGAGCCTCCTCCAGGAACCGAGGCCTTCATACAACAAAGATTTCCCGACAACAGAATAGTCTCCTCCAAGGTCGGTGGAAAAACACTCACACGGTTAAGATGTGACTGAAATGTAGTGAGAGTTCAGAGCAGTTTTATTCTCTGCTGTTTAAAATTAATTATATGTAGGGTTAGTCTCATTCAGGTGGGCGAGCAGCATAAGTAACAGAACAAAAGAACAGTGAGTAGTGCAGCACTGTTCAGGCTCCTTCTTATTGTGTGGGTGACTTATTCTTGGTGATTGGACTCTGTGATGAAGGGCGACTCACTGACTGAGGCGTTTTTGGGAGGAAAACATGCAGTGATGTAATGGATGTTGAATTTTACATTTTTTCAGTTTTGTAAAATGTTTGATTAACAGTATGATGCTGCACAATATGCATTTCTTTTTGCTGCAATGTCAAATAAAAAGCATCTCTTTGTCTGTTAAACCTATGAGTGTTTGATTCCTGTGTTTCCTCAGAACATAGGACATTAAATATTACACTTCTATTTATTTCCATGCTGTGTACTTCCTGTGTCTCTTTGCTTCCTGTTTTTGTTCCCACGGGCTTGTTGATGGTGTTTGACTCAACATAACATTATCTCTCCTGTCTCTAGTACACATTTTGGAACTTCATCCCAAAGAATATGTTCGAGCAGTTCAGGAGAGTCGCCAATTTCTACTTTCTCATCATATTTCTGGTTCAGGTAAAAAATTCTTCAGTTTCCACTGATCTACCCTCTGTAAACCAGGTGTCTACACTGTAAAAACTATGTGTATTTCTACTTTAAATACTGTTAATGTCATTATAGTTTTTTTTGTGTGTGTTGGTTTGGTTGCAACATTACAGAAAAACTACAGAACAGATCTCAGATTTTTGTTTTTGAGAGCTAGTGTATTTCCCAAGGAACAAATAATTACATTTTGGGCAAGATGAGAATCTCAAAAATCCCAGAAAATCCCTATTTGGGAATAAGATAGTGTTTTACCAACAGTGTTCAGTGTATAGCATCAGTTTCTCATACAGGCAGGAAACAAACAAACAGAACCTACATAATAAATTAATTTCAGTCCTCTGGTGGAGAAGGATTAATGAATTTAACTGGAAGGTCTCAATAAAAATAACTGATTTTACTTGTGAGTGTAGGAGGAGAGGAGGTCCATCAATATTATTGGACTTCTTATTACCTCCCTTGTAGAAGCCTATAAAGGTCAGACATGACGAAGTGCCTCTTTTACAGCTGTCTGTCATCATGATATATTCTTCTGCCCAAATCTGACTCAATCCAGTGTATGTGTGTGTGTGTGTGTGTGTCACTTCAGTTGATCATCGACACTCCCACAAGTCCAATCACCAGCGGACTGCCGCTTTTCTTCGTCATCACAGTCACCGCCATTAAGCAGGTGAGACCAAAAGCTTTCCACGGCTGATGCCACTTTGATGATAAACAGCCACACCTGCTGTTTCGCTGTCACATCCCGCTCTCCGTCTCTTCCTCTTTGTCTCAGGGTTACGAGGACTGGCTGAGACACAAAGCAGACAAGGCTGTCAACCACTGTCCGGTGCACGTGGTGCAGCACGGGAAAGTGGTCCGCAAACAAAGTCGTAAGCTCAGGGTATGTGTGTGTGTTTGTGTGCGTGTGTCACAAATCACTCTCACCCCGTATAACATGAACAGAGCTTTGGTGCATTTGTTTTATTGGCTCATGCTGAGGGATTTTCCTGCTACTAAGCCCCTTGTGTGTGTGCGTGTGTGTGTGAGAGCAATTTAGCTTTAAAAACTGTCACAATAATGTATGTTATGTAACGGCATGTGAGGGATGGTATAGTCAGAATCACAGATAAAGAGCAGCGGTCATTATCCAGAGAGAAACCAAATGTTTGCAGCTGTTGGCTGAACTCTGGAAGGTTTGCAGGTGGTGGAGCAGAAGGTTAGCTTGTTAGACAAACTGCATTAGCACAAACTGCATTAGGAATAGGGAGAATAATGCGATAAGTGCCACGCCATCCTTTAAAGACTGCACCCAGCTGTTTTTTTGGGAGTTTTTTAGGCTCTGCTGGAAAATCTGTCGATGTGGCACATTTGATTTCTGCAAAGTCGAAAATAAATGAAAATGCAAATAAAAATGATGCTCTGTCTGTCTCAGGTCGGAGACGTCGTCTTTGTCAAAGAAGATGAGTCTTTTCCCTGCGACCTCATCCTTCTGTCTTCATCTCGAGACGATGGGACGTGCTACGTCACTACAGCCAGTCTGGATGGAGAGAGCAGCCACAAGGTGTGCATCATAAAGTCATTTCACCCTGTCAATATATCTCTATATATTTAATATGTACACCTTTTCCTCCAATACTCCGTCTTCTCTCCTTACTTACTCTCCTACTTTCCTTCCTAGACATACTACGCAGTTCAGGACACCAAAGCTTACAACACAGAGAAGGAGGTGGACTCCATCCACGCCACCATAGAATGTGAACAACCACAGCCAGACCTGTACAAGTCAGTACAACACACACACACACACACACACAGAGCTTTCTGGTTAAATATACAACTGAAACATGTCCTGTCTCCTATACAGATTTGTCGGCCGTATCAACATCTACATGGAAAATGAGCCAGTGGCCAGGTAACCTGAGCTTTAGCCTTTAATATCAGGATTTTCTTTGTTTTTTTTGACTGCAAATTTTAATTTAATTCACTATGGTTATTTGTCAGTTCCTTTGATTGTGAGTGTGATAAAATATAATCATCTAACTGTGATGTGTTCAGGCCACTGGGATCAGAGAACCTGCTGCTGCGAGGAGCCACACTCAAAAACACTGAATATATCTACGGTAATACCACAAGAAATCCACTTTTGTTAGAAAATGACAAACTGATTTGGTTATTAATGCTTTATTTCACTGTGTTTTTCCCCCCTTCCTCCCTGTAGCGGTTGCCATCTACACTGGCATGGAGACCAAGATGGCTCTCAACTACCAGTCCAAGTCTCAGAAACGATCTGCAGTGGAAAAGTAAGCTCTCCCTCTCTCGTTCATTCACTTTCATATGATAAATTGTTTCTGAAAGAACCTGTTAGTATCGATTGACACCCTCATCCAAGCTTCTCAGTCTCTGGCAGCGTCGACACTGGATTAGATAATAATTTTTATTTTATTTTTTCGCCCGTCCTTCCATCCATCTGTTCACTTCTCATGTCTTCATTTATTCACTGACTAAAAGGGTCCGTGGCTCGTTGCAGTGACTGGATCAATTTTCTTTCCATCTGGCGTTGACAGTGTCTTGTATCCAGATGGCTCGTAGAAATGACTGACTGTAGGTGGATTACATTTACACTCGGTTACTGTGTGTGCGTTATGAACTCAATTGTTCCTTCTACTGAAGTGGCTCAGAATAAATGTCCTGTATCAGTCGTGCACTTTATCCTGACAAGTGCAGTTACTTAACAAACCTGTGAGACTTGTGGTGTCTGGCAAAGTGGATTTTTCCTAATGTCTCAATGCAGTGTGGGAAATCTCACCAGGAGGTTTGCTTGTCGTCTCCCTCTGCAGGTCAATGAATGCCTACCTGGTGGTCTACCTGTGCATTCTCATCGGCAAAGCGATCATCAACACGGTGCTGAAGTACGCCTGGCAGGCCGACCCCAACAGAGACGAGCCCTGGTACAACGAGAGGTCCGAGACCGAGAGGCAGAGACACATTGTGAGTCTGTGAATTACTTTACTTACACCTTTTTGTAAAAATACACAATTCTTCATCCCCCTGTTTCACATCATCTTCCTCCTCCCCAGCTGATCAGGGCCTTCACAGACTTCTTGGCCTTCATGGTGCTCTTCAACTACATCATCCCTGTCTCGATGTACGTCACCGTGGAGATGCAGAAGTTCCTGGGCTCCTATTTCATCATGTGGGACGATGAGATGTTTGACGAGGAGCTGGGGGAGCGAGCTGTGGTCAACACGTCGGACCTGAATGAGGAGCTGGGACAGGTAGGACACTTCACTCTGAGCAGACAAACGGGAAAACCATGAAAAATTGCATGTGAATGAAAATGTGGTGCTGTCTTTCCAGGTGGAGTACGTGTTTACGGACAAGACGGGGACTCTGACCGAGAACAACATGGAGTTCATAGAGTGCTGTGTGGACGGACACGTATATGTACCTCACGCTATCTGTAATGGACAGGTGACATCCCGATGGACTGATCAATAATCATCACCAGGGTTAAGTCAATATGACGCTTACATTATGTTGTCTTTAGGTGATGCCCGGTGCTGCTGGTATGGACATGATCGACATGTCTCCAGGGCCTGGAGCCAGGGTGAGTATGGCCTCTTTGTAAATGTCTGTGTGTGTGTGTTTGTGTGTGTGTGTGTGGGGGGTAACAGAGTGTTGGTCGTCCACCACAGGAGCACGAGGAGCTGTTTTTCCGGGCGTTGTGCTTGTGCCACACGGTGCAGGTGAAAGAGGAGGAGACGGTGGACGGCATCAAACATGGCATCCACCAGGGCAAGTCCACCTCCTTCTACATCTCCTCCTCTCCAGACGAGGTGGCGCTGGTGGAGGGCATGAAGAGGTGCAGCACACACTGTCACACCGTGTCACACAACCACAAGAGCATTCAGCTGAATATCTTTTTATATACTTTGCAAATAATGGTTTGGTCGCTCTGTGCTGCAGGCTCGGTTTCACCTATCTGAGACTCAAGGATGGTCAGATGGAGATCTTGAATCGGGAAGATGAGATTGAGAAGTGAGTGTGCTCAGTTTTTGTGTATAAATTACTTTTAATCTTTTCTGTAACACACACCTCTCATTCATGTATGACCTTCATATAAATTGAAGTTGATTAAACGGCATCTTTGTTTCAGGTTTGAGCTTCTAGAGGTTTTGACTTTTGACTCAGTCAGACGGAGGATGAGCGTCATTGTCAGAGCCAACACTGGTAATGCATTCATGATGTGTGTGTGTGTGTGTGTGTTTGTACATATATATGAAAGAGAGAGAGAGATTTGTCCGTGTCGTTTCTCTTTTCTAAACTTTTCTTTGTTGCCTCTGTGTGTGTGTTTGTGTGTGTGAGCAGGTGAGCTCTATCTGTTCTGCAAAGGTGCAGACTCCTCCATCTTCCCCAGGGTTATCTCCGGCAAGGTGGATCAGGTCAGAGCTCGAGTGGAGCACAACGCAGTGGTGAGAGAGCACGACACACACACACACACACACACACACACACACACAGTCACACAGTCTTTCTCATTTTCTCACAGATCCATAAAATATCAGGAAACCTTCACTTGGAACTTTTTTTTTTTTGAGAGGTTATTTGGCTTCAGTGGTTTCCACAGATACAGCACATGACCACGGTTTCCATGCCTACCACAGGAAGTCGATCAGTGGAGCATGGCCCACTTATCTTAAATCGGTCGTTTTTATAAACATACCTGCGTGGCTTCTCATAGATTAAAAAAAAAAATCCTTATTTATAATAACTTTTATTACATATCTTTCCTTGTAGCATTTTAATTGATCAGTCAGAGGAGACACCTTCATCTCTATTTGATTTACCAGAAATAACCAACTGTGATGCTTACATAATAAACCATTTGACTGCAACAATTTATTGCATAATAACTCCCAGTACAGAGCTAACGATCACAGGTTGGGTACTAAAAAGCACTAAATACAGTGAACTGAACTCGTAGTGAAAAGCAGGTCAGTCGAAGCTCGCTTGCTGTGGTTGTAGCTGCAGCTTTCAGTGGAAACAGAAAGATTTGGGTTGCACTAGTGAGGCTGAAGTACACAGGGCAGACCATACCCACACACTATGTACTGCCAGTGAGACACAAATACCTTCATACAAAGGTTTCTTCCTTGATCTACCAGTCGAACACTGTGTAAATCTCTGTTCTCTTCCAGGAGGGTCTAAGGACACTTTGTGTTGCTTATCGCCCTCTGAGCCCCGAACAGTACCAGGAGGTTTGCCATCTGCTGAGTGGGGCCAAGTTGGCACTGCAGGACCGAGACAAACGGCTGGCTGAGGCTTACGACCTCATCGAGAAAGACCTGATACTGCTGGGAGCCACTGCTGTGGAGGACAGGTGGAGGATCTCATTTAGAGGACACTTTAGTGGGCAAATTATTTCTGCATCCTGTCTTTTTATCCGATACTTTGCAGTGCAGCTTGGAGCACAGATCATCATTTTAATGATGTGTTACTACATATATGCTCTTCAATGGCCCTGTACTTCCAAAAATCAGTTAATGCACCCTTTCGTTTATAAATGTCACCCCACACAACCCGAAGCACCACAGTAACGCTGTGCGTGCTGCTGCCACGAGAAGTGATGCCCCAGTTCTGAGTGAGGGCAAGTGGCAGTTCAACCCTCCACACGTGCCACTAAGACAATTATAGTGCAGGCTTAAAAGGAATTGTTAACCCGGAGGGCACCACAAGTCAACTCATCCTGTACAAAGAGAAAATGATCCAATTATTGCTCCACTGCATGGATCTGTAGCTGAATAAAAAGTCAAGTGAGAACAACTTGTATTTATTTTACACAATCATCAATGTCTATACAGGCTTCAGGAAAAAGCGGCAGACACCATCGAGTCCCTCCACAAAGCTGGCATGAAGGTGTGGGTGCTGACCGGAGACAAGATGGAGACGGCGGCTGCGACCTGCTACGCCAGCAAGCTGTTCCGCCGCAACACCCAGATCCTGGAGCTGACCACCAAGCGTACGGAGGAGCAGAGCCTGCACGATGTCCTGTTTGACCTGAGCAGGACGGTCCTGAGGCAGCATGGAGGCATGACCAGGGACACCTTCTCTGGGTGAGTGAGACACAGTGATCAGTGTGCAAACAGCAACCTGCTTGAAATCAGAACTTTTTGACGACTCATGTGTTTCTGCAGTTTATCAGCTGACTATGCTGACTACGGTTTGATCATCGACGGAGCCACCCTCTCTGCGGTGATGAGGCCCGGCCAGGAGGACTCTAACTCAGGGAACTACAAAGAGATCTTCCTGGAAATCTGCCGCAACTGCAGCGCCGTGCTCTGCTGTCGAATGGCGCCACTACAGAAAGCACAGGTATAAAGAAGACTGCAAAGATACATCCTGTGGTAAAGCTTTGTGCTGATGCATTAAACTGCCCATAAAGACTCCTGTGTATGTGTATATGTATTTATAAATATATTTATGACTTGCTCTTTTGTACTTGTAGATTGTCAAGCTGATCAAAGCCTCCAAGGAGCACCCGATCACGCTGGCCATTGGAGATGGAGCGAATGATGTCAGCATGATCCTGGAGGCTCATGTTGGCATCGGTTAGTATTCTGGCTCTTTGGTCCATCCTACACTAATCCAACGCTCCTTTAAAATTAGCATTATAACAACACAATCTGCCACTTTGTTACTTCCAACATCATTAGTAGAAGAATCTCAAATCAAACCACATGACAAAAATCAAAAGAAGACAAATGTGTTGACAGGTATTATGGGTAAGGAGGGTCGTCAGGCCGTGAGGAACAGTGACTACGCCATCCCAAAATTCAAACACCTCAAGAAGATGCTGCTCGTCCATGGACACTATTACTACATACGCATCTCTGAACTTGTGCAATACTTCTTCTATAAGGTAATCTGCCCACATGTTACACCTACAAACTTTCATGTTGATTGTTCTTAACCCTTTAACACCTGAGACTGCAAATTTCCATGTGGACTTTTTATGCTTATTTTGATTTTAAATTCAAATTTAACATCCAAAATCTAACACTAATGTCCAGTTACAGTGTTTTTGTTCACTAAAACTCTAAAATCAAAATCTGTTTTTGTGTTTTTCTGCTATTCTTGTTTCATCCTCACTGTTATTACACTCTTACAACATGTAGTATATAGTAAATCAAATGTTTTGTCAGCTTCTCGGAGGCGCTAGTCAAATTACCGTAATGACACTATACTCACCATTTTCTGATTGCACAAACCATGACATAATTACGGTAATCCAAAGATGCATGTGCAGACCTGTCGCCGACGACACGCTCAGAATTAAAGGGTTAACTTCTTCCATTTGCTTCCAAATTATGCAGCAGTGTTGTGTCTAATTGTTGGCATTGTTTAAAAGAAGAGCAACAGAGAAGTAAAACTGTTGTATTCTGTCAGACTTTCTAATCTCGCCGAGCTTCAGCAGCACAAACAATAATACTCCTCTAATCGCTGCTGCAGCTGCTAACCTGCTGTCGGCTTCCCCTCATCTGTTTTCTTTCTCTTCCCAGAATGTGTGTTTCATCTTCCCCCAGTTCCTCTACCAGTTCTTCTGTGGCTTCTCACAACAGGTAGGCACACCCACAGTGAACTAACAACCACAGATGATGAAAGAAAAGACTGACGCTGTTCTCTATCCCACACTGCAGCCACTGTACGACACAGCCTACCTGACGCTCTACAACATCAGCTTCACCTCTCTGCCCATTCTGCTCTACAGCCTCATAGAGCAGCACATCAACATGGACATCCTGAAGAAGGATCCCACTCTCTACAGGTCGGTGTTGAAGACTCTCAGGAGGTCGTCTCATATTTAGCTCCCGAGAAATACATGTTCTCATGACACAAATTTGGAAACTGACTGATTCATCAGTAAATAATGAACCATCTGTTTCATACTGAGCAGGCTGCACAATGTTTACTTCAGCGTCACAAGCAAACGACACATGAATGAATATTTACAATTATTTTATATGTTTTAGGTATTCTCCCCGCCTCCATTAGACTCTTCATGGACAGATGAAGTATTTTCAAAGCAGAAGCATACACTAACTCAATCTAATAAAGAGGAGGCACGAACATTATCTATTGATTTTACATCTACGCAAAAGAAGATGTCTGCTTAATACATTTCGATCGGGCCTTAAATGGCAGAAACCTCCTACTTTAACTTAGTTTTTGTTGTGTTCAGTTGGTCATAGTTCGAAGTTAAAAGTCCAAAGTGTTTTCTCTCAGGGTAAATTCTTCACTTTGATGAAAACGTGTCAATTTTTACCATAATTATTCCTCATGAATACTATGTTCAATCAGATTAAGATATCTCATTACATCCATATCTGGTTAAGGAGCTTTTCAAAGACACTGTCCCATCGTATTGATCTGTAAATGTCACTTCCATGACGAGTGGACAGTATGAAACAAACTGTAACCTTGTGTTTATCCTCACAGAGATATTGCTAAGAACTCGTTACTGCGGTGGCCCATTTTCATATACTGGACCATCCTGGGCGTGTACGACGCCGTTGTGATGTTCTTCGGTGCTTACTTCCTGTTTGACAACACCACCTTCACCAGCAATGGACAGGTAACGCTCATGTGTCTCTGACCGAGGAGAATTCTTTGATAACAAGTTGTATTTAAGTACAAGAAGAGCTACTTCATGTAATTTCTGGATGTTTACTCCTCATTTTTAGCTCAGTTTGTAATCGACACTCACAGATGTTGGACATTTGTATTTACATTAAACTTTCTGCAGCAGTTCTCTACAATCCACATGTATGATTTGCTGCTTGTCATCTGTCTTGTTCAGGGTTTACATGAGACATTTTTGATCCGAATTCAATTAAAAATATAGTTCCCTTTGTATTTCTATCAAAAATATATATTTTCACTCCTTCTTGAAATTCAGATTTCTCAAAACTGCCTTAAACTCCAGTATCATATACTATTAGCACTTATTAGGTTCACTCATTTTTATATTTCACTACATCATTAGTCCTTGTCTGGCATCATATCTACTCTACTCTGTACATTAAAGTCATTTTCACAACAGATGTGCAGCATGTGTTGGAAAATGTTTGGTGCATTTCTGCAGAATTACTGACGAATATTTTAGTGCGCTGATATTTACACACACATGACAGCATGGCGGGGGTTTCCACCATCTTTCTCTGTCTTCTCTACTTTTGGTTTTTAAGCAGCATTACTTTCCCAGAAACCTTTCAGACTGCTTTGAGTTGCTTGATTTCACTCGATTTTTGCATCTAATTTATTTATTTTTTTCTCTTCTTCAGCCACAAAACTGTTTATTTTGATTATGATTTTTATTTTCTTCTGGCCATATCCTCTTCTTCTTCCTATCCTCTTACCTTTGTGTTGCTTTTTCTTTTTGCTTCTCTTTCCTCCTCCCAGCTAATGACAACCAACACACAGATGGTAAGCCTGTCCCTGTCTCTCTGTCATCCCTAGTTTCACTCTCCAGCCTCCTGTTTGGTCACCGTCGCACAGCTCGATACAAACTGCAGTCCACCGCTCATCTCATGTCCGCTCCTTAATGCTTGCTGTAGATACATCAACCGAAGGCTTTTTGTGTAGTGACCCGCCTTCCCCAGTACCCATGTGTCCAGCTGTTAGCGATCGAACACCTTTAGCTAGCGTGTGTTAAGACTTAAAAGCAGGAGATAGATGAAAACAGAAAAAAACATTTGTGCTCCTGCTTCCATTACGTGACATTTGAGACTTTTAGCAGTTTTTCTAATTCAATTCTTCTGCATTTGATGGTGCTGGTTTTAGAGGAGGAGATCTTTGTCACATTTGTGGTCACTCTCTGAAACATTAGGACTTTGTAAATAAAAAAAACTGAAAGAGAAAACAAATCTGAAGCTTTTAAAGTGGCACTAAAACTTACCTGGTTAGAAACACTAAGTATAATATTGATGGATCATTAACACATGGTATTATAACTTATGCACCAAAGTTTTGCTGGAAATAAACATACTAACTGATAGTATTTGGTGATGTTAGTGTCAAAGTTGCAGCACAGCTTATGAAGTCAGCTTTGAAACTTTAAATTTGATCTTTCTTTGCTCATCATTACATGTTTTTTTCCTTCATCACATTTTAATCCATCCAGAAGATGCCTCATTATTTACAGACTAATTATTTTAAAGTGTTTCTTCAGCAGAAAAGGAATAACATTGATATCTAAGTTATGTCGAAACATCTCATCTCACCTGTTTCCATCCATCAGTCATCAGATGATCTCCTCTTCACCTGAATGTTGCTACCTGAGCACCCTGCCATCTGTTTGATTGATTGATTCCTTATTGAATATGTGCACTTCAGTTTTATCTCTAAGATTTTTTTTTTTTTTCTAAAATTACCTCAAATTATCTCAAACGAGTCTCTTTCCTTGTGAAATGTCAGTCATGTTAATGCAGGTGTACTGAAGGTATTTAAACATTTAATAAACTCCTATTTATTTTTCACTAAAACAAATTAAATGCAAAATGTGTTTCCTCTGCAGATGTTTGGAAACTGGACGTTTGGGACGCTGGTCTTCACTGTGCTCGTCTTCACTGTTACATTTAAGGTAACCGCACATGCAGCCCGTGGATGATGATATCATTAAAGCGAGAGATGATTATTAATCATGCTCCTGGTCTGATCTGTATCTTGTAGTTGGCCCTGGATACTCATTACTGGACGTGGATCAACCACTTTGTCATCTGGGGCTCACTGATCTTCTTTGTGGTCTTCTCTCTGCTCTGGGGAGGAATCATCTGGTGTGTTTCAGGAGATATTTTCAATCATAATGTTTGTTGAAATGATGACAGCCTGTGCCTTTGAATGTTTGATTAGTCACTCCTCCTCCTCCTCTTCCTCCAGGCCCTTCCTCAACTACCAGAGGATGTACTATGTGTTCATGCAGATGTTGGCCAGTGGTCCAGCCTGGCTCAGTATAATCCTCCTGATAACAGCCAGTCTGCTGCCAGATGTGGTGAAGAAGGTCATCTGGAGGGCGCTGTGGCCCACCACTACTGAACGTATACAGGTGAGCACATGTTTGAGCAGCCACTTGCAGGAGATTTATTTACAAAAATACATAAAACAAACTCATTTTTCTCTCCAACCCACAATTCAACCATTTACTTTATAAGGAATTAAAACTGCATTCTCATTTAAAGAGGATTTTGGACTAATTTCTGTTTGTGTAAAGTTTGCTCCTCATTTCAGCTGAATAATAATAATGATAAAACTTAGTTCACACCTATATTTATGTATATACATGTATGTATTTACTAAGTGTGATGATGCTGTGAGTCTCACTGATGACTGTGGCTCAGCAGATGTACGCTGGCTTTGGCTACGTCCCTGCTCTGCTGGATGTAAGTTAGTGAGCCTCTCAGTCTGTGTGCAGTGCTTCTTCACTTCTAAGAGGACAACAGATAATTTGGATGTTACTTCTTAGCAAGAGAATCACACTCAAAGGACACTTGACTCCTATCCTTTTAAAATAAAAACAGAAGGACATGAGAGATGTTTACACAGGAGATATTTCTCATAAAAAGCTGGAGAATGAAGTGTGTGAACTGATTTGACTTCACTGAGACTCTGCAGGAGCAGAGCAAACACCAATCAGAAAAGCTTGAATTTGATTATATTTTTCCTGTTATTAATCAGTGCTGAGATGTCTAATAAAAATGGAAATGACTGAGTTTTATCTGATGCATACTGATTAGTCCAGATCCAGACTTCGGGGCTGCAGATCATGATGATTAGATGTGTAAACAGTGACATGTTAAATGTTAGAGGACAGGGAAATACGCTAGGATTCAGCAATGAGTGTACTGCTCTAAGATAAATAAAAGAGCACAGCACAGATGTTACAGTAGGTGGAGCTGCAGTGTGTGAATAGCTGGGGACTTTCCACCACGCCTTTATTATCATACTGGATAAATGAGGTCAGCTCTTCGGGGATGTGCTGAATAAAAATCTGTCCAGAATGTAGCTGTGTAAATATATGTGAAGTCTAACTGTGTCCTTCACTGCTCCCTCTAAACCAGACACCTGTGGAGCTACTTCTGATCCTCCCAATAAACTCTGAACACTCCTCTCTTATTGGATCGTATTCACAGATCTGAGCTTTAACTCTTTCCTCTCCTTCCTCCCATCTCCCTCTGACCTCCTGCTTCCTCCTCCTCCTCCCTCCTCCTCCTCCGTGGCAGACTAAGCGTCGGTGCCTTGCCTCCGAACCCTCCACCATCTTTATGCTGTCTCAGACCTCCAGCAGAATGAGTTTCTAACCCAGCCCTCCTGGAGGTGACCCTCTATCCTTCCTGTCTCTGTGTCCACTTCCTTTTTCTTTATATTTTCCTTTTTCTCCATCATGTTGCTTTGTGTGAAGTTACTTTCCCCTGTGAGTGCATGCCTGTGTGGCCTTAGTGACTTATTGTTTGTAAAATTATTCAATGTGTGTGTGCGTGTGTGTCCACAGCGTGTGAGAGATGAGAAAACATTTGAGAGGGCCGTGGTCTACCAGAGCTCTGACTCCTTACTAGATGGCATAGCTGTCTCAGAAGCCTAGAGGGCTTCAGCACGGTAACACCCACACCCTGCTGCTGCTGGGTGTCAGGATGGGTTTGCATTGCAGTGGTGTGGGGTTTGTACACACTTTGGGACCTGACTAACACAGGGCTTGTACTGGGTGTGTTTGTGTGTTAAAAGTTCAATGACTCAAGATTCCTGCAGGTATGGAGCTTTGACGCCCTCTAGTGGCACATTTAGTTTGTTTACAACTCACAGTGGGACTGGATGTTCATGCATGGTTCTCGGTTATGTTTGCATTTGCATGGGTTTTTATTATGAAGTGATGGTATTATTTATGTATTCATGTTCGGTGTGCTTGCATTGGTTGTGTCTAAACAGAGGATGGGACATTATCATCACAGCTGGACACTAAAAAATAAAGAAAATTAAATAGTTTTGTAGATTTATACCCAGGTTATGTTATAAATTGTTGGAAAATAACTCCATAGTCTGTATATTGTGTCCAGCTGTGACGCCAGTGTCGCCTCCACCTGATCTCTGAGAACCTGTTTAAACATCCTCCTCCTTCTCTACACCCACGCAGAACGCTGATAAGCTCTACAAGGGCCAGCTGTCGGAGTTCACCCCCTTGGCGTCCCTCCACGCCCCGTCCAAGGCCGGCAGCCACCGGCGAGGCTCGGAAAACCAAAGGAACGCCCCGAACCCGCGAAGGTCTGAACCCTTTTCCAAGAAAATCATGTTCACGCGCTGGCAAAGACCGCCAGACTACAGCACCTTCACCCCACTCCTACGATTCGCCGACGGCTCCCGCCACTCGAGGCAGGGGCACACCTACAACGGGGCGGGGCCTGAGACCTCAGTCTAATTTATTTCTCTTAGTGTTTTTCTATTCTTGATATCCGGATGTCAGACACGGGGACTTCCACTTGGAGTCAAACTGAAATTGGAGGGAAGTAAATGGAGTCAAATTAGGAACTACTATGAAAGTGACCTTGATAACTTCATCACCACGAGAGGGTTCTGGACGTCCACCACGTGCAAAGGGCTCAGTGTATTGATGTCACAACCAACAAACACACACAAGAGCTTTGATTCACACTAAAAATCTGTGCACTGGCCCTTTAACAAGTGTACTTTAATAATTTTTTAACGGTTCTGGTGATGACCACGATGTGTGGCTGGATTGATGATGATGATGATGACGACTGTAACACTGCTCAAGCTTTTCTCTGACCAAACATTTCCTTCCTCTTTCTGTCTGTTCTGTTCTGTTCTGCCTCTGTAGGAATAACTGGTGTTGCCTTTGTGCAAACATGTTGTCCAGAAACACTCCGTAGGACTCTGCGGTCAGATCCTACAGCACTGTAAGGAGGAGGTGGAGTAGAGGAGGGAGGCTGAAGTGCTGGAAGAGCGAGTTGAAGTTTTTATCATGTGTTCAACTTCAACTCCACATCCAGCACTTAAGCTTTCACATGTAGTCATTAGAGGAGTTTGGTTGGATAGATGATGTGTATGTGCTCATAGCTAGAAGGTTGTGTGTTATATGATCTACATGTGGCCTATTGTTTAGTGGTAGAATCCAGTAGAAATGCCTTAATGTCATCTTGTAAACATCATGTTGTTTCCCACTGAAGTCATTTACCAAAGAAACATAAATAGAAAAAAATCAAGCTTAAAGCACCTTAGAAATAATAATATAGAGAATTTATTTATTGAGATAACTCAGCAAAAGGAGTCTCCTCTTTTTTTTCTAAGTGCCCCGATTATCCTTATGCCTTAAAAAAAAAAATAGTTTTTGAGATTCTCATTGGTTAGAAGGAAATCATCAAAAGATGGAAAATTAATCCAACACTGATTCCTCACTGAATCTCTTCTGATGCTCTTCAAATAAAAAATTACAAAACAGAAGATGATCATCTCTCTGAATAAAGAGTGTGAGGTGTTGGTAACAGCATCTAATAGGTGTTAAAAGCCTCCTGATGGTGTGACAAGAGTCTAATAAGATTTTCAACCTTGGGGACAAAAGGCCTTCACACTGCAGTCTTTGAATTCCTCCTCACACTAATCATCTTTCTTTCTTTCTAGCTCTCTCTTGCTTTCTCTCCCTCTGCTGAAGCGATGTGGAGCTTTTCCTACCTCTGTGACCTCCACCTGTTTCATCATCATCATCATCATCCTCTCGTCTGCCCCCCCCTCTGCATCTTCCTCTCTTCATCCATCGATCCATCCATCGTGAGACGGAGCAGGAACAGTGTTTTGTGCTCTCTAATCGTACTTCTATGAACCAAAGCCTTGTTGCTGCTAGAGATACATTTAGCTGCTTTTACATTAGGTGCCTTGTGTTAGTTTATGAACCGTCTTCGCTTGCTTTTCTGGTGAGTTTGCTAGATGTAGGCACTGGGATGGTGCGAAAGGCTCTGCAGGTGATGGATGTGTGGACTGAGGAGAATGGAGTGAAAAGTTAGTGATATGATGAATGTAAAAAAAATCGTTTTTATGCAGGTTATACTGCCCTGACACACAATCCACGAACAAATCTCCACTTGAAACAAACCCGTCAATGATTTATGTTGAATATCTGTTTTTTATTGTTTTTATTCCAGATGTTTTATACATGCCCACGACGGCATCTGTCTCTGAAATGTTGTTTTTACTCTTTATGTGAAATGTGAAAAATCCTCGTCCACACACTGGAGAGACGACAATCTGATGTCGTCTTTAATCTCAATTGCAGTCGATGGAAATCTAAATTATCCACTGGAAGTATGAAAATATTTTGGTTTTTTTTTCCTTTTATTGTGAATCCAGATCAGGCTTTGAGGTTCTTGAAGGGAGACCTGTGTGCCAGTATTCAGCACAAAAATCCAAACTGAGGTAATAAGCCAGTATGTGTGAATTCAGTCAGTATCACCGCAGGGCTGCACAGCTCCGAGATGACTGCCTTGCCTGTAAATGACCCCACACATGCAACAAATGTGGCCTCTAAGCACTAGTGAGTGGTAGTGAACTGTCTCCTTTAATGATCCAAATACTTCAGTGAATATTGTCTCTTTACTGGAAATGATCCGAAAATTTAAATCACACAAAAACCACCATTAAGTTACTGTTGTATGTTTGTTAGAGGATTTATTACTTTTTTTTTACTTTTTGGAAACAGTATTTGATGTGTGACTTATTTATGTATGAGAATACAACACTGGACATGTGTGTGTGCGTGTGTGTGTATGTGTGTGTGCGTAGCTTTAAAAACAAGAGATTCCTGAGGTGTTTGCTGACGCTCAGATCACAGCCCTGCACTGAACCTGAGGACTGACACTCTGCTGTAGAAACTTTTTAAAGCCATTAACGGTGGACTTCCTGTTTGTGTCGCTCTCGTCTCGACTGTCCCGATCTTTTCAAGACCACGTAAACTGACAGCCTTTGAACAGAATGTTATCTTTTCTCTTTCACAATGTATTATTGTATAGTGATCTATACATTCGTCTCATAACCAACGGTATCTACAAATCGCTGTACACTCAGATACAGTGCATATAAATATATACATAAATATAAATATATGAACGATATATACATGTAGTTATGTTCATTAATGTACAGTTTTGGGGTCTTTTTGTATACAGTTTTTAACAGAGTCATATCAAGATTTACTTGTGGATTTTTGCCAACCTTTCTGTAGCTACCAACAGCAAACATCTGTACATTTGCTTGAAAATAAAAGCCAGAAGTGGAAATATTAAAAAAAGACAGAATGTGATTTATTTATTTATTTGTGTGTAGCTGCACTTCCTCTTTCAGCCACTAGGATGCAGTAGAACATTTCTCATGGGTCAGACAGATCTGAAGCCTTGAGATGTTGCAGTTGACACATCAAACGCACCTGAGGAGTTTTCAATAGGTGAAGCTGATGAAGTACAATCTGTGTGTGTCTGTGTGTGTGCAACCTGTGCATTCATATGTTGTGTTGTGAACTAGCAGCTGTTCAAAATGACACTTAGGAAACAGTTAAAGAGGGCAAAATTTAAAAAAAAAGAAAAAAAAAAGACAATTTTTAGATTTAATATGTTCCCCAAAGTTGCTTGAGGGCTGCTGTCTGCACCATCTGAGGACGTCAACAAGATTAGGATGGAGGTTTTGGATCGATTGGTTTCCCTTCATCCTTTTCACTTCTCATCTGCGCTGATCTCCACGTCCTCTCCTCCACAGCTGGCAGCCGATGAGACCTGCTACTGTGTCTGACAAGGATGGAGAAATATCTAGGGCAAGACTGTCAGAGGTGAAATCTGGGGAAGAAGGGAGGGAAAAAAATACACATAAGGAAAGTAGATGGTAAAAAAAAGTGGCAGTGCGTTTTCTTTGTATCGTCTACCTTCCTCATTCTGGCTTTTCTTCAATGTTTTATCAAAGTGTAATGACTCATTTAGTCATTTTCAGAATGAGAGCAGAACGACCAAAGTCTTAATGTTTTACCACCTATTTCATCAACTCCTCTTAAAAACTTCAACTATAAATATGCAGTGTGCTTCCCCTTAAATACATTTTTATGGTGTGTGACTTAGTACAGATTTTAAAATATATAGAAAGGTAGGAGGTGTAATTGAAGGTGTGACCGAGTCCTTTACAACCTCTTCATCACCTGTTTCCTTCATCTCAAACTGCTCTAGGGTTGGATCGCTCGGAGCACATTGGTGTGTGCCTGTGAAGGTTGTAACAAAGACGGAGGATGAATTCACACCCCCGAGCGCATGGAAACACTAAGTATGTTGAGTTGTAATGAAACGCTGGAGACAGAAATGGGACTGGCAGAGAAACCTGGATGTAACTCATGCAACTCCAGACAAAGACTCTATATTGGTTAATTCTGCATCGTGTATAGGGCCACACTTATCTGTGTGAACCTGCACTGAGCAACTCTGCAGCAACAGGTGACTGTTGAAAATCAGATTTCAATAGTGGGTAATCCTGTAAGGCCTTTCACTGTGAAATGAGGGTGAAAGGAAAAGTTTGTGTTTAGTCTCTGCCTGAGAGTTTAACTTTGCACATGGACTGTAAAGAGGTGGAAACATGCACATTAATAAACACGTTTTATCTCGTTGGGTTAATCCCAATAAAAATACATCTGGGAGAAGTCAAAACATTTTAAATTGGAATTAAACCAGCAAAATACACCATGTTAGTAAAGTTTACTGTTGATTAAAGCCAGATTAGAAGTAGAAAATGGAGCAGAAATACAAATTGATTCATATTTAACCACTTATGTAAAAGTCCTAATGCCACTACTGGTGTTTTCTTACATTAAACTATAAGAAAACACCAGTAAAAAATGGGATTTTACTTTTTTTTTTAAGTTTTATCCATACAAATGCCTTCTGATTGTGCACTGAAGAGGATCATTAATTGTGTGGATTTTATTACCAATTAAGTTATTTTGACACCTGTAGGAACAAGAAGGTGTGTGTTGTCTCTGAGCACAGCAGTGGGTCCAGGCCTCAGTGATTAGACCTCTACACACACACACACACACACACTGGGTTTGGTCTTGTGGTTGTAATGTCAGTGTGCCTCTATTCACAGCATTAAATAGAGGGAGGTGATGCATCCAAACGTGAAATCTATGAATTAGCTGTGAAATTGCTGTTATTTGCCACTGATTGTTTATGACTCGCTACACATTTTTTTCACCTCTCTCTCTCCTTTTTTTTAAGGGTCCTCTTTTGTCCATTGAAAACGCCTTTGTCATTATTATGGCCCAGCTTTTAAAGACAGATATTTTGAGGGTGGATGCACACACACTCACCACCAAGGAAGGATTTAACATTTTATCTATATTTTCTGTTGTTTGAGAAAATGAAACTGTGATTAGGTCCGAGCTTCTTTCTTCAACCCTTCTTCTTCTTCTTCTTCTTTTATTATATTTTCTGTCACCTTCAGCATCTCGTCAAAACGTGGGGGAAATTGTGCAGAAACTTTATTCCATCTCTCCTCTTGTTTTGTCAAGTCTTTGTCACTCTCGTCAATGTCTTGACACACAATACAATCAAATTCAATACAATATGATACAATACAATCTGAGCCTTAAAGACTTCTAGTTAGCTGAAGGCTGAAGGGGGGCTGGAGGCGTCAGCTGGAGTAGATGTGAACAATACAGTGTATGTACATGCGTTTATTCCTCTCAAGGTCACTGTTGAATTCTCCATCCCACATCTGAGCTGCAGATTATTTTATAGGCTGTATATTACTAATAGGAATTTCACTCTAATAGAATATAATAAGCAACATTTTTTAATTATCTGGGTAGAAAAAATACATTCTTGTAAATGTATGTAAAGATAATACATAATTAACCACAGTATATAAATTAAGTTCTTGTGTCTTCAAGAATACTGTATTGTATTTATGTCACTTTATGTTAACAAAGGGTATTATAATATTTTAAATAAATATATTCTCCGTAATATCTCCATAGACTGTATAAATATGTCGTAACAAACGTGGATAATTAGAGAAGTCACGTCTTTCTCGTGTTTTGTCTTTTATTACTGATTTTACACCAACTAGTGAAACAGCGCCCCTCTGGATTGTAGCATTATCCACATGTTATCTACCCATAGCGGTCACAAAGGGTACTGCAGCCTTAGATCAAGGGACGCCAGGTGTTCGCCACATGCGTTAATTAAAAACACAATTACAGTAGGAGACAATGAAAACTTGGACAGGACGTGGACAGACTGGGGACAGACAGGTCTCTGGGACACGCTGAAGACAACTTTGGGACAAACACGTTGTTGCTGTTTATTCCACACGTGATATATACGTTGTCTTTTCTTTGCTGATAGTTTGTCTGTCTCCGTGTTTGTAGGTGGGACAGACTCCACCTATCTGTTCACAGCAAGACACATATGTCTCCAGTTGTGTATGCTGATGGTTTATAAATAGTTAGCTTACAAACATGTGTACATATTAATGCATTGTGTGGGTTTTTTTTATTTAACTAGTGTCCTTTAGGTGTCTACTTCCTGTGAACCTCCTGCACTAATAAGATAATAATAGGTTTGTAAATATATATTTTTTAGATTTCCGGTGTGTCTGGAGATTTAAAAACATGTAAACAGTACAGTAAAAATTAAAACACAAATTCAAAAGCCTAAATGAGCAGGAACATCAATTTCACCGTATTGTTAAGTAGCTTGTTGAGACCCTCTCGGCTTCACTATGAGCTCCTCTAGTGTCACAGTTAATCTCGCTGGCCTCAGTTTGGCCCCTGAGGTTTAAATGGACCAGAACCACCAGTGAACAGCAGAGAGGTGATCGCCTGTTTCATGTTGGCGGAGGCTAAATATGGGACACAGTCTGCATCACACCGCTGACTGTCTCCTCTTACAAGTGCAGAAACAAACTAATCTGATTAGTGTGTGCTTCCCCCTCTTCAATGCTGAATGCAGTCCAAGAGCCTGAAGCAAAAAGCCGACATTTTTCTGCTGTTTGCTGCTACAAACTCATCACATTTCTTTCTCTCACCAACAACTAAATCACAATTACTGATTCAGAAATGTATTTAGAGGATATGGAAATCACTAGTCCTGCTCTCCTCAGCTTGTATCTTCTCCTTTATTTGATATATACTCTCCTGTCTTCATCTCCAATCAGTAAATATCCTGACATCTGTCCATTTTTGTCCTGTTTCTGCTCATCTTAATGAGTTCAGATGTTTTCTTTGATTTCACACAACCACAGAAAACAACATCATTCAGTTTCGGTGGATTGTTATCCTGGTGGGAGCTTTTCAAATAGGAAACCAGCATCTTACCAAGGAAGAAACAAGCAGCACGCTGGGTGTAATCACTAACAAGCAGAACATATAGAAAGAAACTTCACTGTGTGAAACGCTGCCCTTGTTCTCTGTAGGTCGGTTGATTATACATTTAGAATATAGGACCAAATACAATTAAGTGGTAACAGGTGAATACAGTGTGAATTGTACCTGTGATGTGAAGTATTTTTAGTAGTAATGGTTCAAACACAGATCTGAAGAAGCACTCAGAAGTTACATTCTGTCATTGCAGTATCTCAGGATGTGGTCACACGGACAGGATCGTGTAAATCTGATGCTGAGACGAGTGACCACAGTGGTTCAGCATGAAGTGGTGATGTGACAGTGGTTTACAGCAGCCAGGGGTGGGTGGCATGTGTCAGGGAATATAACCCAAAGAGTCATCATGCTGCATGTTTCCAGATCTACCAGACTCGCTCGAAGAACATGATCTATCTCATATAAAGAAACAATGATGCTCTTCCTGCTTTGAGAAGGTCAATCAAAGGAACTGTGGTGGTCACAGCTGGAGATAATGAACCTGAACAGAGTTTGTATTCATCTGTATCGTTTCATTAAAGGGTGGTGAGGTACCTCTGACATCAATTAGTGGAAAATTAATTTTTGAATTTTAAAATTTGTAACAACTTTTTTCTAAATAAAAATAACACTCGTTAGATGAGTGTAAAGGGCTTGAAATACGCTTCAAAATGACACCAGAATCATACTGTAAGAGATATGGATGTTTTAATTCCTGACGTATCGCTAATTAGCTTAAAGATTTTCAACGTGTATCTCACTAATTATGAGTCTTAGTCCAAACATTTCTCCAGTTCTGGTCATTACTCATGGGTCTCAGTTATTCCCCAAAATTAAAAAACAATCTGAGAGATCAAGGGAAACTCTTGGTTGATTTGACATGAACTGACCCTAAGTCTCCTTTTGAAAATTGGTTTTAATTCCAGTTCCTACACCAAAAATACCCTTTCACTGCTCATGTGTTGACTATTTATTGCACAAAGATGTTGTAAAATACATTATTGTATGCTCTGTTAGGTCTTTAAAGTAAGTTACAATTACATTTCTCTGGTAACTGAGGTTCACTGAGAACTTGGTGAAATTTTCAGAGTTGTAACAGCAGGAAAAAAGCAACAGTCTGAGCCATGATAAATAATAAATGTGTCCTTTTTTTTGCACAAAGATCCAAAACAGAAATGCATTTAAGGAGCTAGAGGTTTGCCAGTGCAGGTTTCAAGGAATCAAGGTTGTTCCTGAAGTCTGATTGTCAACTCTTCAAATGGTCTGTGTGCTATAAACAGAGCGCTCCTGTTTTGGACGGACTGCTCCTTTTCATTTCTATAATATTCAGCATTGTTCTCACGGCCAGGTTGTTTCCACGCTTTGAATACGAGGCCGAGTCTAATTAGCGGGTGAAATTCGTTGCCTGCCATTGCCTCTTTCAGCAGGAGG
>OOFC01001608.1:11940-22795 GCA_900323345.1 Pseudochromis fuscus | reverse complement strand
CATTAATAAAGAAAAAGGTTGTCACAGAGACACAAAATAATGTTTCCAACTGTTGGCCATGTGTAATAGATAATCCCCTAAAATGGAAAACTCATTACTTGGTGTAACGCCTGAAGTCTCCTCCTGTCTGCTTGTGTCGATGGTTTGTTCGCTGCAACGTCAAAATGTCTGCGGGCACATTTTGATACCAACTTTAAAAATACGCACATTTACATATCCAGTCTCGTCAACATCTGGTGTCTCGTTAGCGTTAATCCCGTGTTTACAAACTCATGGTCACACCCACAGCTCCCAGCGACACCAACGCCATAAAAAATCACGGCTTTTATTTTGAGGCGCCTCTAGGTGAACATGCGTCTATCTCATGCGATCAGACCACCTTGCTGTAGCAGTGCAGTCACAGTGGATGCCCCGCGGACGGTCTTCTGTTGTCTGCTCGCAGTTTCCACTGTTGTAAGGGATTATGGGTATTATGCTCATCAGAGGACTGTGTCTACAGTATCATTCTTCCTCTCCTACCATCCCCTCCCTCATTACCCTTCATTAGAGAGCAGACTGGAGACTAATCCTCCTTAAGGCCTCCACAGAGTTCTTTAAGGCACGGCTTATTGTTGGGTTTAAATGGCAGCCGTGCAAGGCAGCCATCTTTGTTTCGACTTCCTTGCGGCCACGGGGGGACTTTGGTTTAAGGAGCGATGTGAAACAATGATTTTTATTTCACTGACAACAACGTCTTTGCATTGTTGAAAGATCAGGTTACAAAGCAGCTGTGCTCCAGAGCCCTTCTCAAGACAGAGTCAGAAATTAAACATCAATTAGCTTTGGCCATTCAACACCTTGGGGCCTCGGCTGGGAGTGTGTAGGTCTATATATAGCCTTTATATCATAATCGATTACAATTAGTGATTCATGATAATATGGATTTACACCCTGGTGATATTTCTGTTCAGGCAAGTGAACAAAAACCTAATAAAATGCACTTTTGACATTGAACCTACGACCATGGTGCGATCTAAAGGGAAGTCAGGGGGAGCTGAACTCGATAACAACATTTGTGAAATTAGAGGGGGTCTCCAAAATTTTGGCAGTACTTTTGCTATTTTTGAAGTTCAGTTTTCCTATATTTTCTTATTCGTCATAGATCATGTTAGGTTGCTGTTAATGTGCGATACATGGGTACAGTATCGTCACCACTAGTCCACTAATAAAGATACCCAGTATGAATGCTGCTCCTGCCATCGCCTTTGAACTGTGGTGGTGTTATATTGTAAACTTCACTCACTAGAAATCAAACCTTGATGTTTGGTAAACACATACAAAACTAAAAGGAACTTTACCAGTCGGTCTCTGCACCAAATCACTGAATCAGTGGAGAGTCTCATTGAAATTAAAAACCTCAGTAAGAAAAGGGGAACTTTGTAGGGGTCAGTTATACACTCCACAATCTAAAAACATCAACATTGTATGGAGTTTACTCATAGACTGCATATAGAAATGTATGGAAGTGCTAAACATAAGTGTAATACCACCAACCGGCCACTAGATGCTGGTTCCAAAAAGCTGAGGCCAGGCCTGAACTCCAGTCTCATACACATTGGACAGTGTCCTCAGGTTCAAGGGTCAGACCCGCCTCCTCACTCCTCCCTTCATATCCAAATATGGTCACTTCTGGTGTCACAAAGCCAACATGGCGACATTCAAATGCCAAACTCCTGACTCCTGGAGTCCACAAACCAAAAGGTGACATCATGTTAGATTACTCATATACACAGTTTGTGAATTTACCTCCAAGTCCTGGATTTGGATTTAAAAGCCGACAATGCGACTAGTTCCTGAGAGTGTTGAATTGTTTTAGCTAACAGAAAAAAACAGTAGAGGCTACTTTTCATGTGTTTTCTGTTCTTATAATCCATATTCTGCTTAATAGGAGTGTTTATTTTATTTATTTATCTTAAAAAAGTTAAATCTCTTAAATGTTGCATCTGTAATTTCTGACTACATAAAGTGAGCTCCCATGAAAGCTGTGGTGTATATCACACAGTGACTACAACCTCATTAGAACTGCATCTTGTTTTGGCAGAAAACCCCCCAAAAAGATCAAGGAGAGTGGTCTGACTAGTAGTGACTCACCCAGTTAAACAGTATCCACTCCTAGAATACAGTGAATTCTGGAGGTGGAAGTGTTGAGGTGCGAAGGTGCCCTTTCTCTCTCTCCGCCTGGGGCTACCTCAGCTGATCATTACTCTCCAAAAGTCTCACTACAGAGGTCAATAAAGAACATTGTTTCTACAAAGTCCAACGGATGTAATCTCTGAAGGCGTCAATGTAGGTTAAAGATCTGGAAAGATAGTGGAAAAAAAAAAAACAGTGAGTCATTGTTGCTCAGCTGCACCTCTAACTGCTTATTTTTCTCCCTGTGTTTGTCATTGCAGCAGCCAAGACTTTGCTCAACAAAAAGGCAGATGTCAAGGTAAGGTTCATCACACATCTCCCTCCCACTTCTCTCCTCTTGACTTCTCTTGTCACGTTAAATTTCCAGAGCTGCAAACTCGGCCTCTCGTTCCTCTTTGCTGATTTATCTGCTCTGTTGTTTGCCTCTTTCCTAATCCGGCTAATCTCACTTTTGCCTACTACAGCTTTCTTTTTGCACAGTTTGTCTTTCATTAATTTATTGTCTCTTGTCGTGTCGGATGAGTGAATTCTTGTGGTGTATGTGGAGATTGTGGTTTTGTTTTCAGACAGTGTGCATCTGAATGAGGGCTGATGGATTAGTTTGGTGTATTTTTTTGTAAATTGGTTTAACATAAAAGATGCAGCCCTAATCTGGACACACATCTGTGGACACGTGTCTGTGTACATGTATTTGTATGTGTGTCAGCCTGCATGTCGCTTGCCAATGCACAAGCCCTCCAGCAGCACATCCTTCTGAAAGCAGCCTTTATTTTGATTTGGCATTATTCAGCTCATTGCCACCTCTCCAACTCCATTATTAAATGTAACCATCTGTCAGTCCTCACCATTTTACTTTATTTTATTTTGTTTCTTTCACCACTTCAGCTCCCGCCTCATCCTTCCATTTCTGCCTCTTCCTCCTCTCTCACTGCTTCCTTTTCGTCCTCACCCCATCTGGTCTTTAACCCCACATTCCCGCTCATCCTTTATTGAAGATCTCTCGCCATCCCACGCTCGCACACACACACAGACACACTAACGCTGCAGTAACACATCCCACACACAGCTTCCATGAATGCAGCGTGCATGCATGACAGTGTGCGACAAAGCATGGAACGCGGCGTTCATGCTTCTCAGCATCGTAGATTACGTTAGATGGAGCGAGCTTTGCGCACATGCACGTGAACATGCAGGTGTGTGTTTGTGTATACGGAAATGTGACTGCATGGTTTGTGTGTGTGTGTGTGTGTGTGTGAATGCATCCCATTTGTTTGTCAGGTTGAAAAGAGACTGAAAGCACAAATGGGGTTGTGAGCATGCCTGCACACTGAGCGTGCGTAAGCGTGGGTGTCCGCGTGTGTAGGGCGCTCATGTGCATGTACAGCAGTGAGTGCGTGCATGTGTGTGTGTGTGTGTGTGTGTGTGTGTGTGTGCATGTGTGTGTGTGTGTGTGTGTGAATGCCTCCCCCCTCCCCTTCCTCCCTGCTCAGTCGGTTCAGCAGGGAATGTGACTCCGGTTCCAGGAATAGCTGCCAGTCTGGACCCTGGAAACTCAGACGACAGAAATAGACGCTTACTTCCACTGCGGCGCGCTCATCGCCTAGCAACAGGCTCCCCACACACACACTTGCCCCAAACCATTTTCTAAAGGCGTCTTCTTCGTTCGCTGCCGTCCCAGCTTTTCCCCCCTGACATGCTCTTCTCTTGTACCTCTTCGGTTTTTCTCTCTCCACATGTCCTTTTGTTCTCGCAGCGACTACGACCTCCTCTCCTCGCCATCTCCTCCTTCTCCATTTTTTTGTCTCCCGCTGGTTCATTAATGACACCTGACACTTTTCAGCTGTAGCACCTGCCCAGCGCAAGCCTGCGGCCTTTCTCTGGCACTAGTCACCCACCACCTTTATCCTCATGTGCCACGTGCTAATGCCCAATAAAAGAACCCACTTCTTCTTTCAGCATTTCCAGTGATTATATATTAATATCCCACACTGTGGCTGTTACATGTAGCATTCTTACAGATTTGGGCTAAATCCACAGGTCTAATATTTTATTTATGTATAAGGGCTATGTATAACAACAAAAGTCCCAACTTTAAATTTCAAATGAATTCTGGGATGTTGCTTTAATACTGCAACTGAATAAATTTTACATTTCCTTGTCCTGCTGCTCCTTACTGGTAGACGCTGGTTTTGTTGCCCCAAATGCTTTTAATCTGTTGACTGAAGAAGAACAAACTCTTTTGTGATCTGTTACCTTTTCTCTTTCCTGATGACTTCCACTCCACTTAAGCTTCTCCTGCTTCTCTTGTTTCAACACGGGAGCTGCATCTGCTTCTGCTTTCTCCGAACTGTCTGGAAAAATCTTCCCTACAGGATTGAAACCTTCATTGTCATCAAAGTTTTACAACTTTTGGTTTGGACTGGGTTTTGTTTTTGTGCCTGTTCATTCACTTGTTGTCATTGGTTCCTTTATTTCCTCCCCACCCCTCCTTCTTCTACCACCATCCGCCCATCCATCAATAAATCCATCCATCAATTGCCTGAGGACAGAAACGCAAGTCCAGCTCCACTGTCCAGTATATGGTGAGCATGCTATTTATGCATTTGCCCTCACTTTCCTTTTTTTTTTTTTTTGCTCCCTCTTTTCCGCTTGTCAACTCCCATTTGCGTTCTCGACCTTCCCTCCTTTGCCTTTTGTTCTGTTTCATAAGTGGAGTCAAGTCTTCTACAAATACAAAAGATGGACGTAACCACCGGAAGTGCCAAAAGTGCAATACCACCAATGGCCATTAGATACTGGCTCCAAAAAAACTCTGGTTCCAATTGACTTCAATTCAAAATTGGTCATTTTTAATCCTGAAATCCATTTTTCCACAAGTCACTCTGATGTCATTAGCTAAGGTCAACTCTTCTGTGTGGTCCATCTGAAAATCATTTCATCATTAAGTAGATGTTAGGCTTCAAAAAGAGGAAGATTTAGGAGTCTGTTCTCCAATGAGACCATGTCCTCAGGTCACCGGGTCAGACCTGCCTCCTTACTCATCCCTTCATATCCAAATATGGTCACTTCTGGCTCCAAAAAAAACCCCAACATGGCCAAACGCCATAAAGTCCACAAACCAACGCTTGACATCATGGTGACTATGTCCATTTCATATGTACAGTCCCAATTCAAAAACTCATTTTTTATATTGAAACAGTTGTCAGGTGTCTTGTCGACACATCTTGGGAATAATGCACTGACGGCCGCCACGTCACATAAAGAAAATGACTTAATTACATCATCAGAAATCCAACAGACAGACACCATGGCGCCGTTTGACTGATGGATGGGGGTGATCCCTGCAAAGTCCACACTGCTATGATACTCATCCTGACACTGCTCTGAAAAACATAATGAAAGCAGAGTGTGTTAGTTCAGGTGAGCTGCTCCAGATCTGTCACAGATACACTTACAGAATAGGAAGCAGGGTTTGTGCTTGTGGAGTTTTTTAGTACAACATTTCCAAGCAAAAATATGGGCACTTTCTTTCTTTCTTTTAAGAAAATATTACAGTACCTCACGTTTTATTTAGACCTTTAAATGAAACAACAATTTGTGCAAGGATGGTAATCCCAACAGAGAGACACATTTTTTATTCAGATAAGTGAATTTGAAGGTTATTTGACCCCTAACCTGCTGCCCTTTGTCCATGTTTTTCCACTTGTCATCTCTTCAGCACATCTTCCTCCTTTATTTTCCCCCTGTGCTGCTCTCTTCTCCCACCTGTGGAGTCTCTCACCCACTTTATCCTTTCATGGTATTAATTGTTAAGATGTTTTCTTGGCTGTGTGGCCCCTGTTGTGTTTGCTGAATTTTAAATGACATCATCGAGGTGATCAACAGTTGTCTCTGCAGCTGGTGAACCTCGGGACGGCTGCCATCATCGGGCCATGTTTTTGAAATGCCATCGAGAAGTGCAAGAGGACTTTTCTCACCACAAACACACATGACGCAAATGCTAAGGCCCTGAGTCGATACTGCAAACAAGCTGTGACTAAGACGGCTCGAGCACTAATCGTTACTTTGATGAGGAATACATTTTTCCAGTGGTGAAGAGGCAGCGGAGCGACAGCTGACGACAGCTTTGGGTGGTTTAATGTGTGCGAGAGCTGGGGTATTTGTTTGGGAATGGTTGTGTTTGAGTTTACTGCGCGCGCGTGTGTGTGTGTAATGTCTATATGTCAGCTTATTGTCAGCTTACACTGGCTTTTATTTTCATGGCCGTTCAGTGTGTCTGCATTGTGTTGTGACTTTGCGCTTGTGTGTGCTGACGTCCTCTCCTCTCCTGTTTCTTCTCTCCTCTCAGCCAGTGAGCCCAGTGGCTTACAAAACTCTGTATTATGGTCAACATACACACACAAACACACACATACACCTTGATTTCCTCTCCATTCTCCAACTTTTCAAACCTATATTTGTTTCATCTAGAAATGCCTGTGGTATGAGAGTTTTGCAAACTGGATTAGTGTTAGCCTGACTCACCTCCTTTCTTTTACCACATCAACATGACACCATATGAAGGCCTAATGGGGCATTAATTAACCCACAACTGCTCTTGACCTTTCCAGTGACAATTGCTTAGATGTAGAAGTGTTACGTGATTAAGACTTTATGTAATGGTAGCCGACTTCTCAGTGTGACTCACGTTGGATGATTCACTTCCACACCCAGGACTCAGGCCACATTTAGCGATATATATTTTTCCCCAGCGGGATTACAATTGTAATGTAGATTCAGTGTAAAAAAAAAAAATCATTCTGATCAATCTGAGCTATGAAAGGACCGGCCGCTCTTTTGATCTGTGGTCTTCAAAAGAACATTTGATCGAGGCTCATGGAGGTGAGTCATTACGGCCAAATGGCACAGCTCAGTCGTTGCGATGTAGAATCCTAAGCAGGGGATGTCACCAGTGACAACGCAATGATGTCACACTGTCACCCGCCCACTCATGTCAGCTCTCACCATTACAGCCTTCAGTCTTGAGAATGAATGTTTAAGGTAACTCGTTCGTCACTGCTGCTGACACCTGCCACCCTCCAGGCTTCGGATGTACACCTACTGTACTTCCTGGGATAGTCACCGAGGCCCTGCTTTTTTTTTTGTACCTCACATGCAGATGGTAACAGGCCTTTATTTGAGGCCGGCCTGTGTCAGAGGCAGGGTTGGTTTTTTTTTATCTTTAATTTCTCTGTGTGATGTGTAAAATTCTAATATCTTAAATTTTCAAGGCCTATATTTAAATAAACTGTAAAAGGTAACTGGCCTCTATTTGAGGCCAACTTGTATTAGAGGCAGGACTTCAAGTTTCTAATGTTCTCAGTTTGATCAGTTTAATTTGTTCATATTTCAGTACAAAGCCTTGTTTTGATGTCTCATCGCTGATCAAAATATTAAACTTACAAACTCAGCACTTCAAACACTTCAAAATAAAACGCGACCATTTCAAAATAAAAGGCTACAACAGGCGTTCAAGTGGACAGAATTAATGAGTTGGGTCCAGCCCCCTGCAAACTGATTACATAAGGGGCTATAGAAGATGGATGGAAGTGTTATTGAGTTAATACTTACAGCATAATGCAGTAACTTTATTATTCTGACCTGCTTCACACTCAGTTAAATGAAGGCCTACCTCTAATGCAAGCCAGCCTCAAATAGAGGCCAGTCCCCTTCTGCAGCTTAGGTAAATAAGGGCCTCAGAGTCTTATTGAGGTGCAAGGAATTCTCTTCATCACCCAGAGGCAAGTAGAAATACAGTCCTGCCTCTAATACAATCTGACCTCAAATAGAGGCCTGTTACCCTCTGTATTTGAAGTAAATAAAGGCCCCGGCCACTCTCTGGGGAAATACAGTGAGTTAAAATTTTCACCTCATAGCTGTAGACTACTGTAATTCAAGTGAACTAGTAAACTCCTTGAGGATACAGCCACTGGACACATGCCAGACACTTACATACAGGAGCACACACACAAATGCATGGTCACACACACACTCACTCACAAAGCCACCACACTGCTGTTGTTAACACTCTTGTTGTGTCTCCTCCCTTTCCTCTCCTTTCCTGCACAGCCCCAGACAAACAGCACCAAAAACAGCATAGTCACCAGCCCCAAAGGAAACATCCCTTCACCTGCTCTGGTATTTACCTCCTAACCCCACCTTCACCTGTGTGTATGTGTGTGTGTGTGTCCAAACTCCCTTGCAACCCTGTCCCACTCCCCCTTTTCCTTCACCTTTAGTGTGTTCTCTCCTCTTCCTGTCTGTGTTGTCGGTTGTGGTTGATGTTTCGCCGAGCCACTGCCATGGCCACAGCGGGTCGGGGAGGTCTTAAACCAGCGGGCGGTGTCAGGAAACATTTCCCCCGTGGCAGGTGGGGATGCTGTGTGACTTGCACTCGGGTTGATAGTGTGCCGCCGTGTCATTTTTCTCTGTCAGTGTGAGTTTGCCAGAGAGGAACAGACAGCGAATGCCTGCCAGGACTGTCACCGCGATTTACCCCCTTCTTCCCAATGAGAAGCTGTTCCCCACCGCGCGAGCACACACGGTCCAAAGGTCTGCAGATCTGTCCTCCCCGGCCACATATCACAACCGCTGACCTCAGAGGATTCCTCGTGTTCTGTTGGTGGTTTGGAAATCTGTGAAATGGGCTGTGTTGGCGTTGTGGTCACTTTTTAAGAGGGGAGTCTGTCTGTGTGTGTTTACACCTGGAGGATAATCCAGAGCTCCCTGAGGAGAGATCTGTGCTCATTAAGTGCTTCTCCTCTTAATCTTCACGGTGTGACATTTACAGTTGCATTTGTATAAGCAGCCATTATTGTTTGAGAGTCAATCACAACAACACACCTTTATCACACAGGATTTTTTTTTAGGATTTTAAGTGCCCCAATTTTTACACATTAGGTTTAATTCTCCAGCTGCATTACCAGGTGTGACATTATAAGTTCACTGTACGTTTTAGACAAAAGCAACATATTTTGGTCAGAAAAGCATTTGTTTTATAAGCCGTGCAACAACATAGCAGTTGAAATCCTCTCCATGGTTCAGTGTTTTCTTAAATTAGTTGGAGACAGTTAAGATCCAGGCTTATTGATTCAGGGAAACTATACAGAACTGGGATTTATCTGATCAGATTTTCTTTTAAAGTGAAGCTTCAGTTCAGTGTTCTCAGTGTAATTTAAAACAAGCGATTACCATGTGAGATGCCATCAAACTATTAACTTCTCTCTTCTTTAATGCAATCATGAGAACTTGAAGACGTGCATTTCATCATTCATTTATTAAAGTTTTTTAAATTAGCATAAAACATGGAACAATTAAGTGATATTAAGTAATAGCAATAAAAGATCTCAAACTGCTGCATTTTCAATTTGCTAACTGTGTAGTTTCAAACTGTCCATTTAACATTAATGAATTAGTTCGATTATCATCTCACATGAAGTATAAACATGGCAGAGCAATTACAAAAGTCATTACAGGTGTTTTTTTCTTTTTTAATCAGCTGGGTAGCCCCAAAAATAATTTAAAATAAAATTTATTTAATTTAAAACAGAAAATTACCATCTCATACAGATATACAGTAATTTTCTGCAATTTTACAAGATAGTTTGAGCAACTAACAAACAAATCATTTTAATCATTGATAATTGTGTCAAGTGAAAAAAAAATGTATTTATGCTATTAGTGAAATTATTATTTTATTAACTTTTTATGTGGAAAAAAACCCTAATCTGTAAAGTAAACAGTGAGAAAACAGATTTTTTACTGTTTTGATTTTATATCCATAACAGTGTTTTTAGTTACTAATGACAGAATCAGTCAGATTTTAAATGATGTTTTCCTGCTTTTTTGGATGAGAATCAGAAAGTTGTAGTTTCCCTCCAGCTCTCTGTACCGTGCTGTTAATATACCCACCACACACTCAATCATAAATCAATGACAGCCAAGTTGTGGATGGTGCACTAATGATCCCACCAACACAGACATGTAACACAGCTGAGGATGTAATAATATGCGTGCAGCCAAATGAGCCGATTTTTACAATGCTTGCAGTTGTTCTCGCGTGCGTGCGTGCGTGCGTGCGTGCGCATGTCTTCATTCATGCGATGTTAACTGTAGCGCTCCACTTAGCACATGTGTAGACTTTACTTTCAGAAGTGTTTTGATGAGAAGTTTACATTTATCTGCTTGAGAGTCTTTGTGGAAGTGTGAGCTCAAGCATGGAGCAGAGAGGGTTTTATTTTTTCCTCTGATCCTTGAAGGGAATAGAGAGTGGGAGGGCGGCTGTGATCTCCGTGCTGTTGCCAGGGACTTGAGCTAGTTAGTGTTTAGCCATTTGGTGCATTAACTCCTTCATTACAGAGCTGCCCGGCCGTGGAGTGGAGACAGACTGCCTTCACTTGACCTCTATCCTCTGACCTGGAAGTAGCTTGGTAGGCTGTGGGAGTCTTAAATATGTAGATGTACAGAGGGAGATACACAGTGGATTGTGTGCTCTGTTCAATTAAATCACTTAACTTATTAGCTGTGCCACTCGAGCGTTACCCCTGGACGAGCAGCGGTGCTAATGTGAGGTCAGCGGGCGATGAGCGACGGTCAAACCACCCTCCTCCCTCGCTCTAAACTGGCAATGTCATCACCCCCCCCA
>OOFC01001607.1:0-10593 GCA_900323345.1 Pseudochromis fuscus | reverse complement strand
GTGTGTCTCCTTTTATTTTTATCAGGCGTCAGCGAGCATTGAAACCTGGTGAGTCTCCATATCGAGCCCTGCTGGAGACCATGGAGCTGACCAACACCAGGCTCACCCTGCAGCTAATCAATGACAACAACAAGGTACATCACATGTAAAGATGTAAAGTTTGGTTTCCATTCATATAGAACATTAAAACTTCCCAAAATAAACTGAATGTACATTTGCAAGTTACCACTGACTCAATTTAATATCTGAGATCTCAAATGACAGATAAGTCTATTTAGGTGATTAAGCCCATTTCCCAATATAAGTTAATATAAGATTTTCATCAGTTGTCTCCTCCTAATGGTATCAAAACCTCATTTCCAATATGGCAAACAGGGTGTAATCCTGACAAATGTGGACCTTGGCTGAACCGTTTATTTACTTACTTATGAAGTGATTACAAGAAAATAAGGTACCGTTGTTTGCTTTTCTTTTGTTTCTCACTTTCACTCTGTATTTGGCTCTCAGGTGCGTCTGCTGCTCGAGCTCTACCGTCTCCAGGGAAACATAACGAGGGTGAAGATTAACGAGCTGAAGCCACTGAAACCTCGCTATGAGGTCCCAGACGTGCTCGTCAGGGAGCCACCCACTGAACCGTGAGTGTCCCATGAGGGTTCTGGCGTTGTGGTGTGGATGAGTGGGTGGAGGTTTGAATGTTATAGTCAAAGGGATAAAATTCTAAACGAGAGACCACCTCTTTCAGTAGATGTTTAAATAGACAGAATAACACACAATATTTAATGATAATAACCTTTTTTTGCAGATGACATTTTGAGATGTCACAGTAGGAAAAGCGCAGGTTTAACTAAAAATTAATTGTACATCTTAAAGTCTGCTATCTGCTGCTGTAGGTTGAAGTCCGTCAATTAAAGATCGTCAGTGCAACGTATACAGATTTGAATTAAATAGCACTGAACAGATCTCAACGAATTTTTCATCTGCACAGTCATGTTGGTAAAAAGAGAGAAACTTCCACATGTTCTGCTGTTGGTTGAGTTGTGTATATGTGGTGTGTAACTGCACTGTAAAGGTGTAAAGGAGAACTGATCTTCTTCCTGTGAAAGAAAGATCTAACCTTTTCAGCTTTAATTGCTTTGGATTTCAAAGTTTAGAGCAGATTATTAATGAGACTGTGATAAAAGTGATTCTAATTGTGTTCTTCAGTTTTGTCTCACGTTTCTTTATCTAAACCAAATCCTCTCTCCCTGTCTGTCCTCTCTCTCCTCCCTCTCAGCCTGTCTCTCCTGTCTCAGGATGAGAATGGGGTGGTGCTGTCCCTTGGTGGCGAGTCTCAGAGGGTCATCGTTAGCGCCCGGCCCTTCCGATTGGACATCATGGAGGGACGTGAAGTTCTGATGTCGCTGAACTCGCGTGGCTTGCTGGCCTTTGAGCACCTGAGGATGCGCAAGGACACGTGAGAAACCACGCATGCACGCACGTTCACAAATACCAGCTCCTCTCTTTAAATCCACGTCCTCACTCAGTGGATGATTTCTATTTTTGTTCCCATGATATGGTTTGTTTTTTAAGTATTGTCTCTGACTCGTTGTTCTGTCCTCTTCTCCCTATCATCCTAGTTTCTCCTATAAAGTAACTAGCACAGTGGCTAGCGTGTGGGATAATATCAAGAGGGTATTCTCTAGGTAAAGACCCTTAAGATTTGTAAGTGTGTATTCTGTTCCTTGTGCTAATGCTGCCAATAGAGACATAAAATACAGGGATTCCCATCATTCCAAGTACTGTATTTACCCTCAAATAATTGTGGCAGAGAGAGAGAGGGTGTGGGTGAGTGTGTGCATGGTTGTGTTTTGATCCGATCTAGTGTTAAAGGTCCAGCCTTGAGTGTTGGGTTAGATTAATTTCTCATTTTGGTGTAAAAGAAAAAAAACTATCACTGTGATCATCAGAAACCACCGGGAGATTATACTGCAGGGTCTGCTGTCGGCCTAGCAGTGACTTTCACTCAATGTTTGTCAGATCTGTCTGATTAACTAAATCATGCACCTGTAGTGTCACTCTAGCTGCTCTTCTTAAAAACTGATCTAACACTGCAACTGCATGACCGACGGGGTTTCTCGACCAGGCCTGTTAAACAAAACAAAATGTCACACTTGCTTAGTTTACAGCGAGGGCAAACTGCAGTAGTCGAGAATAATGCTAGTGCAAAGTCTGCACTGGTTTATTGTGATAGTCATAGATGTTCTTCTGTCTTCACGCATATGTAGTGTGAGTCCCATCAGTGTAGTTTACAGGCATCACTACCCAGGTCCCAACCCAACAGCAACATCTCTCTTTGTGGTTATATCTTCTAGTTTCTGGTTTCGTATCTTCTATGAATTTGGGATCATTTTATCGCTGATCACACTGCTTCTTTTGGGCAGTAGCTGTAGACTGTATATAGAAATGAATGAAGCCACCGGTTGCAAAAAAGTGCAATACTCCTGATGGCCACTAGATGCTGGCTCCAGTTGACTTCAATTCAGAAATCAGATTTTTCAATCATGAAGTACTGAATCAATACATTTTTCCCCTAGGTCATTCAGATGTCATTAGCTAAAGTCAGCTCTTCTTATCAGTGATTTCTGGTCTATCTGAAAACAATTCATCATTACAGATGATACAGAAACCAATTTAGGGTTAATTAGATATTATGCCTAAAAAAGCAGAAGACTTAGGGGCGTGGGTAGGTTCATTGACATGTCTGTTCTCCAAAGAGAGCAGTGTTGAAGTTGAGTCTCGTACAGATTGGTCAGTGTCCTTGGGTTCATGAGTCAGACCCTCTTCCTCATTCCTCCCTTAATATCCATATATGGTCACTTCCAAACAACCAACATGGTGTCATTCAAATGCCAAACTCCTGGCTTAAAAATCTGAGTCCACAAACCAATGGGTTATCTCACATTAGCATTGTCTGTTCTATATACAGTCTATGGCATTAACAGGCTTTTTATAACAAACCTGTCACCGCTGCCTCCTGCATGTGCACCACCGCAGGTCATGGCCCAGCTTTGTGTGACCGACAAAATTCTGTCACAGTTCAAGGCCTTTTGGTGTAACACCATAGCCTGGATTGCACCTTTTGATATAGGATGGATCCACTGAGCTGGTTCTCGGGGGACCTCTCGGGGGTATCAACACGCTGGAGCCTCTAGAGCTCCCGTCCCATACTGCTGAGCTTGAAATAGCCACAAGGCAGGGAGTTGCTCTGTCCCCTCTGTCATTAAAATTGAGTCATTGAACAGTTAGCAGAGTTGTCAGTGTGGAGTCAGGGGTCGATCACCAACCTCCCCGTTTGTATGTCCTTTTCCTTTTAATCATAGTTTAATTGTTCTTCCATATATTGTCCCTCATCAGAAAATAGCATGAATTTGCCAAAGTGACACATCTTTCTCTTTCCTGTATCCCCCTCCTCACCTCCTCTTTTCATCATCTGTGCCACTGAGCAGTCAGGCAGACCCAGAGGCTGAGAAGAAAGAAGAGGCTGATCCGGCAAACGAGGCCGAGGTACTACACACTGTAACACTTTGTCCTAATCTTAAGCACATGTCTGTGCTCAGCCTGGGTCTTTTGTTGTGCATTACATGTCTGATCTCCCTGTTTCTCTGTCAGACACCAAAAGAAGAGGAAGAGAAAGTAGAAGATGGGATGTGGGAAGAAACCTTTAAATCGCACGCAGACACCAAACCTAATGGTAAGTCCCACCTATATATTTAGGTACAGGTAGTTTTAGTCCGTTTGATGAGGTGTTTTTAGGATATGTCTAATGGATTATTGGATTTTTTTTCAGGTCCATCTGCGATTAGTTTAGACTTTTCATTACCCGGTGTGGAGCATGTCTATGGTATCCCAGAGCATGCAGACAACCTCAGACTCAAAACAACAGAGTGAGTACCAGTAACGTTTAACACACAAGATGAATTTGAGGTCATCAGAGGCTGAATTTTCCTCCATATCCACTGCTAAAAGCACAGATCTTATGCATGTGTGTGTTTTCCAGTAACGGAGATCCCTATCGGCTTTATAACCTGGATGTGTTCCAGTATGAGCTGTATAACCCTATGGCCTTGTATGGGGCCGTCCCAGTTATGTTAGCCCACAACGCCCAGAGGACTACTGGCATCTTTTGGCTCAATGCTGCAGAAACCTGGGTGGACATAAGCTCCAACACAGCTGGAAAGGTAGGTTCTGTTTTTGTTTCACCAAAGCAGTTTGACAGCAGGGACCTAATTCTTGTTTTTTAGTTTTTATTTCTGAGGTAGTTGTTGTAACTGCCTGTTGCACAAAATCACACCTTTTTATTGGGTCTGTTTCCAGACTGTGTTCGGGAAGATGCTGGATTATGTCCAGGGCTCCAGTGAGACACCACAGACAGATGTGCGTTGGATCTCTGAGAGCGGCATCATCGATGTCTTCATCATGCTGGGACCCACTGCCAAAGACGTCTTCTCTCAGTATGCCTCCCTTACAGGTAGGAGGATGGATGTATCTCCATTCACTTTAACCTTCTTTTCCACATCAGAGAACAGTGCTGAGGGCCTCTTGAGCTGTTTGAGTCACTGAGATTTCTAGTAGTTGAGGTTGGCTGCACAGGTACCTCTTGCCTTTGTGATAACCTACAAATAATAGTTTGTACTAACAGATTTTAATTGGCTTTGAATTAATAGTCACTGCTGTTAAATACGGAAGTTTGAGGAAAATCACCCTTCACCTAACAACTTTTTCTGTGTTGTCCACCAGGCACCCAGTCCTTCCCTCCCCTGGCTGCTATCGCCTACCACCAGTGCCGCTGGAACTACAACGACCAGGAAGACGTGCAGTCGGTGGACGCAGGCTTCGACGAGCACGACATCCCCTATGATTTCATCTGGCTTGATATCGAGCACACAGATGGGAAGCGCTATTTCACCTGGGATCCACACAAGTTTGCAACGCCGAAGGAGATGCTGCAGGGCCTCATGGACAAGAAACGCAAGGTACACATGGAAAATAACTCGGCATCACTGCACCAGCGCACAGTGTTAGGATCCTCATTCTCACTAGAATCCAGTTCTGCTGCCTTCTGACTCACTTCACCTGAAATCTCAGTAAAGTATCTGCCTTATTTAATTGTTTTTGCTTCTAGATGGTGACCATTGTGGACCCTCATATCAAAGTAGACAGCAACTACAAGATCCATAATGAAATCCGCTCTCGGGGCTACTATATTAAGAATAAAGATGGTGGAGACTACGAGGGCTGGTGTTGGCCTGGTAAGAAAAACTCTATATTGATCACTAATAAATCCCTTTGAAAATATACTTTATGATCAGAGAAACTTTACAGGGACATGTTTCTCAGTGTGCTGCAATTTCTCTCATGTTCCCTTCGATGTCCTCCTCTCCTTGATGATAAATCTCAGGTAATGCCGGCTATCCAGACTTCACCCGTGAAGACATGAGGGCCTGGTGGGCCAGCATGTTCGCCTACGATCAGTATGAGGTGAGTCTCGAGGGGGGAAAACTGTCACTGATCTGCTACTACAGTACCAAATCAGAGAGTGAAGATTTAACTTGGTGGGTGTGCAGCTCTCTGTAAGAAAGCACAATAACTGAAGAACACACACTGTTTTTTTTTTTTCTGCACAACTAAATCTTATTAGTGTAGTTTTACCTGCGAGCTGCTAAAAAAACTATTTCCTGAATTTCTAGGTCTCTAACAGGAGTTTGAATGATTTTATGGGTTTAAAATCTCTACTTTTTTTCCAGAAGATGGTGAGTCTGATCCTAAGATTACATCCTGTCTGTTTTCCCTGCAGGGCTCCATGGAGAACATGTACACGTGGAACGACATGAATGAGCCGTCGGTCTTCAACGGCCCTGAAGTCACCATGCACAAGGATGCAGTGCACGGGGCCTGGGAGCACCGCGACGTGCACAACATCTATGGCTTCTATGTGGTGAGTGCACACCATGTGACCGCAGCTGACTGAACCTTTTCTTACAACTATTTTTACACTTGTTGTTTATAACATACAGTAACTGTTGTTCCCCGTGGGCCAGTCACTGGAACGAGAGTGTGGTACATTAGGATTTTAGCATTAGTCTTAGTACTGTGTCTGAAAAAGAGAAAAAAATATCTTTAGTGGTAGAACCAACCATGTTACGACTTACTTTAAAGTGTGTGTTCTTATTTTTCCCTGTAATCATTGATCTTTCTATGATCAACAGCAAATGGCCACAACGAATGGTTTGATCCAGAGGTCAGGAGGAACTGAACGACCATTTGTCCTGACCAGGGCCTTCTTTGCTGGGTCACAGCGTTATGGTGAGCCCCTTTACTGCCTTCACTTTGCAAACCACCTGGTAGCCTGTTAATATGAACTACATTCACACATTTTACAAGTACCTTTTTCTATTTACAGTCATTGTTTACATTTGGCCTTGGCCATAGCCAGCTGACCCAATCTTTGTTTTTGAGCGATGAATATGTGTTTGTATCAGACACACATCATAGATTTATGAAAAGTATAAGATAATTAGTGATGAATATCCATAATCTGGACTTTTTTTTCCTTTTTTTTTAAGCACAGCACTGTAATTGTTTTCTGGGTAAAGTTTATCATAATGATTCAGCTTTTGCTCTCACTGTAAGCACTGTAGTGGCACTGAATTAAAGGTTAGTATTAAAAGTAAATTGTATTGTAAACAGTGGTTGTTTTTTGATGATGTTAAGTGTTTTGTGTCTCCAGGTGCTGTTTGGACAGGAGATAACGCTGCTGAGTGGGACCATCTGAAGATCTCTATCCCCATGTGTCTGAGTCTGGGCCTGGTTGGAATCTCTTTCTGTGGTGGTGAGTTTGACCGTCTCACTTTGATAGTTTGTCCTCTCTGGTCAGTTCAATATGTGGCTGATCTTTAAATAACTTGAATCAGTTGTTTTGCTTGTCAGTTTGTATTTTTAGATTTATTTATTTCTTATTTATTTTACAATGTTTTAGTAAAAATAAGATTTCGTATCTTGTTTTATTCACGCAGTGGAATCAAAGTTATTGTACGTATTGTTGCTTGTTATGTGTCATTGTGTGTTTTGTTGTACTTAAAGACTTAAAGAGTTGTACAAACTGCAGTAAGGACTGTGATCACCTGTTAAATCCATGTGCTGAAAATAATTTGGCTTGGATGCAGGTCTCCCTGCAGTATTTGGTAGCGTTGTCATGGAAATGTGTATGAGATGTTACCATGGCGACAGCTCACTTTTCCCTGCATAAACTGGCTGCAGTCATGTTGTCTCATGTGATGTTTAGAGTATGGTCAGATCAGCTGTTTTATAAAGTTGATCTACTTCAAAATGTAACTTTATTTCAAACAAGTTACATCTTCTGCTGTGAGTTTTAAAAGTTGAACATCTCGAGAGGGTTCTTGTTTTCCTAAGACATACAGAGGCTTTAATCAACCCAGACTTCACTGACATTTACCTCTTCTGTGTCACAGCCGACGTCGGTGGCTTCTTCAAGTCTCCAAGCCCTGAGCTGCTTGTGCGTTGGTACCAGACGGGGGCTTACCAGCCCTTTTTCAGGGCCCATGCCCACATGGACACGCCCCGCCGTGAGCCCTGGCTGTTTGGTCCAGAAAACACTGCGCTGATCCGTGACGCTGTTCGCCAGCGCTACACACTCCTGCCCTACTGGTACCAGCAGTTCTACCACGCACACCGCACTGGACACCCCATCATGAGGTGAGGACTATTTATTAATAAATAAATAGTGATGAAACAGAGCTCATTAGTGAACTGAAAAAACAAAGTGACAGTATCAGTCGTTTATTGTGCTGTTATTACACATCACTGCAGTGAACAACAAGATGTGTGTTTTACTTTCCGAATAAAGAGAAATCAAAATGCATTTAATTACATGTATAAAATGCCAGTGCACACAAATACATTTTGATGCTTATCTGAAATCTACAGTCAATTCAAACCATGTGCGTCTCTGTTGCAGACCTCTGTGGGTGGAGTATCCTCAGGATCCTGCTACTTTTGCTCTGGATGATGAGTTTTTGATCGGTGAGCCACAAAACACCAAAGCTGTATCGTCCTCTGAACAAATCCATCAAGCGATCTCTTCATCATTATGCTTAAAAATGTTCTTAAAGGGACTGTAATGAAAATAATTTTAATAGCAATGTCAAAACACTGCTGAGGGATGAACCTACAGGCAAATACCAACTGAATGTGCAACTCCTCTTGGCTTTATGAAGCTTTTTATAGTGAGTTTCAGTTCATTTTTCAGCTGTCTGGTCCACAGTCTCACAGTTTTGGTTCACTCTTAAAACCCTCACTGTACAGCACCTGCTCAACAGCAACGAGGAGACAGAAACAGTTATAGACAAGTTGGTGAACATAGTGGAGAGCAATGTTGAATTTTATTACTATATTATGATATTATTTACATTTATCAGAGGGGCACTAACTAGAGTTCAAATGAATGCTATGTTACTGTGGACCTCTCTACTGCTAGTGTGTGAATAATGAGATACTTTGCTTTCATGTTTTCTGTATTGACTCATAAAGTTTAAATGTTTGTGTTGTGTTCACTTCCTCCATTTGGTCAAAGATACGTTTTTTTAAATTAATGATAGGATGTGTTTGTGACTGTTTTCTCTCTGTCATGCATCAGCTTAAGTACAAGACGACAAACTAGAATGAAGATTTTAATTAATTTGTTCCCATAAGACAGACGTATTTGAAAACTGTTATCAGTCCCCCTCACATTACTTAACTCTGCTCTGCAGGGAGAGATTTGCTGGTCCACCCAGTTACTGAGGAGGGGGCCAGGGGAGTCACCGCCTACCTGCCCGGCAAAGACGAGGTAAGAAGAACACTCCAATAATGGTTACAGTTATCTTTGACATCTTCAAAGGGTCTTGTCATCATCTGTGTGTGTCTGTGTGTTTTCAGGTCTGGTTTGATGTCAACACCTTCCAGAAGCACAATGGGGCCCAGAACCTCTACATTCCTGTCACCATGAGCTCTGTAAGAACACAAATGTAGACTGTGCTCAACCTAATGCTGTATAACAACATGTGTGGATTATTCTCTCTTTGTGTCTACATTCTTTGCCACCATTTCTCTGGTTTTAACAGTTGCGTTTGTCCTCAGATCCCTGTTTTCCAGCGTGGCGGATCCATCATTCCCAGGAAGCTTCGAGTCCGCAGGTCCTCCACCTGCATGGAGCACGACCCCCACACTCTATATGTGGCTCTGAATCCTCAGGTAACTGAACCGTACCAGATGCAGCTGTCATGTTGTCTGCCACGTGTGATTCTTAGTTGAAGTTTTGATATTTTGTCTGACAGAGGACCGCAGAAGGTGAGCTCTACATAGATGACGGCCACACCTTTAACTATGAAAAGAAGGAATTCATCCACAGGAGGCTGTTCTTTGCCAACAACATCCTGTCTTCTGTGTGAGTAACAAATACTGTCTCAGGTTTCCTGCTTCTCTTTGTGTAAAAATCCACAGACTCTTAGATATTTCAGATTTCAACAGCCTCTCAAACAGAACATTATAGAATATGAACATGGTAATAACTGTAAGTAAAAAAAAAAGAAAGAAAAGAAAACAACCCAAAAAAATCATGGAGACATTTAAAATAAAGTGGAGATGAGATAAGAAAAATGTGGAGGGCTATGGAGCGACTTTACTTTATTTCAGTTTGCGACTTTGTACCTGTATTGTGAAACTTCTTATTGTTGTCTCTGCCTGGTCCACAGTAACCTCGCCCCTGATGCCCAGTTTACTACCCGCTCTTGGATAGAGCGCATTGTCATACTGGGAACCAGTAAACCCAGTAAGGTTACTCTGAAGACTGCTGGTGAGTGCTTGATATTTCTCTCACATAATCATCTTAAGTTCCTTGCTGCATGACTAACTTTACATCATCATGTTTTAAGATTTAATGATTAAAACATATTACTGGTTTACAGTAGAGTAAAGCTTTAGTTATTGAAAATTAAAACAACTTGTCTTGAGTTAATTATGTTTATACCTCTACCCTTGCTGTTTTGGGTGTTGTAGAGGAATAAAGTACAAACTTGAACTTGAACCAAATGCTTTTCTCTGCTGACATTAGGCCTGTCACGATAACAAATTTTGCTGGACGATAAATTGTACCAGAAATTATTGCGATAAACGATAATATTGCGGTTTTAATAAAATTTTTCAACTAATATAATAATAATAATGGTATAATAATGCAAGTTGTGGAATTGCCGTTTGTGACACGTATGTTTTCCCCGGCAATTCATACTACCGTTTTTTCCCCCCACACCTCAGCTGTTGCTTTCGGCTTGGAAACCAATTCAATCTGTGTATCCCTGGTTCAATCGTTATTCAATTAAGAATCAAAAAAACAAAACATTAAAAAAACCTTATCCTTTTCAAAACGAAAACAAATAAATCAAAATTCTTTTGTTTTTCAATATCCCGTTTGTTAATACAGATCAAATAAGGAAAGTTTAAATACTGGCCACAGGCAGATTTTGATTTTATCATTTAAATTGTCCGATCGACGTGACC
>OOFC01001606.1:0-12725 GCA_900323345.1 Pseudochromis fuscus | reverse complement strand
CCCCCCGCCTCCACCATCCCCTTACAGTCAACACTTAACAAGTGCGGACAGTCAAGCCATCTTGTTGTCTATTTTGTTTGTAATCCATTGCCAAGCTTTTGGCTAACGTGGCACATAATCAATACCTATAAGCGTGAGAGTGCTATATGTACACTTTGCCTATGGATTGGCTCTGAAGTTGCCCGGGCTGGACTCGTTTTCTCAGCCCCGTCTCACATGAATTATTCACGGCGTTGCAGAGAGGGGCATCAGTTTGAGATGTGACCTGGTCAACAGATAACATTCTGTTTCGGTAGTGTTGTCAAGGTTAATGTGTCACAGGTCCGGACAAGGGTAATGTATTCATGGCTGAGCCGCCGCTGATTGAGTGACCAGGAAAACAGTTTTTACTTGGAGTCAAAAGAAAAGAAAGTCAAAGGTTTGGAGGGTTTACTTGTTGTCAAATCACAATTTATCTGTCGACATTCGCCAGTTATATGCAGCGGCTTTTACATTTTATTTTGTTTTCTGTGCACAGCAGGGACTCGTTTTATTACTCGGTCCATCAGGCATTGTTCCATTTTATTCACCAGCCTAACGGGTGAGGGTTTCAGTGGACTCACATCACCTTTCCAAGTGAGTCAGGGATTCACAGCAACAAAACAGGCAAGTGTGCACCGAGAACTGCTTGTACACACAATTATCACAGGACTGCAGGTCGAAATTGATGCTCTGGGGTAATTATTCAGCCTCTGCTTTGGTTTTTACTTCACACAAAAAAAATGGTTTAGATAAAAGAGGGTAGTAGTGAATTTGTTTAACCTGTTTGGTTGTTCATTTGAGTCCTGGTGGACTTTCTGAAAACCATCTCAGCTATTAAGCTTATGAATAAAATTATTATATCTGATGGGAATGATGGTGAGAATAAAAATAAAACCTGCACTCATTAAAAAAAAGATTGTCTTTTTCTTGGGAGTTAAGTTCCTCCTTCCTCTTAATTCTTTTGGAGTTTTATTGATCTGTTTTCTAATTACCTCGAGTTCTTGTCAATAATCTATTTATAAAGTAGCTGCTAAGTAACTGGCTTAGAAAAGCTTGATTTCCTAAATTGCAGACGAGCTGTAAACAACCCAAGGAATCACGCCTGGGACAGTGTCGTGCGAAACCAGTTCCCTGCACCATCCCAAATTCTTTCAAATTTTATTGATCTGTCCTCGTATTACTTCAGCGCTTCAGTCAATTTTCTGTTGATAAAGTGAGGATCTGGTCAATGATGTTCAAAGTAACCAATCAGCGAGCATCCCCAGCAGGCATGAATCAGGACAGAGCAGGAATGGATTTCCCAGAAGCCGCCTGCACAGCTGCACACTGAACGCAGACCCTGAAAACGCCACAAAAACGCTAAACTAATGTGTGATGCCTCTCAGAATGGCCCCTCAAGATATTACCAGGCCATGAAATTGTTAGATTAAATTGTGTTTTTGTTGTTCTACCATAACTCACGCAGTATCTTGTCTGTGGTTTATTTCATTCTTTAGGGTGAGGTGGTGGAGGAGGGGAGGCTCTGACTCACTTTCCTCAGAGTACTGTATATGAAACACTATCATTTCAGCTCTTCCCATATTCTTCGCCACCAGCAACATCCACCCCCGACTCCTTCTGAAGTTGAGTCTGTGAAGCTATGGATAAACAAGCCGTTCAATACAGATTAAAATCCTTAAACCTCGCGCTGCCTTTGAAAATGTGATGCAGGCGAAGTGTTTTGTGCAAAAGGTTCGTAATGGCTTTTCATGGAGTGCGTAGTCGTACAATTAAACAAAGAGAAGAAATCAACTTTTTCTCTGATTCATGGAAGCCTAAAATGTGGTTACTCCATCACATTATTTGCATAAACCTCTTGTGATCAGCTGTATTTAAATCATCACAACGAACCAAAAACCCGCAACACTTTCCGATCAAAGCAGGAGACAAGTTTCCTCCGACTGAACATTTTCTTCTGCTTAAAGTTGTTTGTTTTCTGGTCAAAAATGTTGCTTGAGGATTCCCTCCTGCTGCCAGATATTTAATCATGAATCTGTGCTGTAGTAAAGAATACAATATCACACTCTCCAGCTGTACTGCATACTGTATTTTAGCATCCGAAAAATGGGAAGCACCAGACATCTTTGGCAGTTCATCAAATAGACAATTAAATCATTCCTACAGGGTGGATGGTTATGATTCTCCAGCCTGTGCTTTTAGAAATGTTTGGCAGGGTGAATTTGTTCTGGATCTCAGAATCAAGATAAACAACATATCTGTGCATTTAAATTCCAATTACCGGGTGATTAGCTGCTAATCATTTCATCTGCAAATATTTATCAGCTGGCTCGTCCTCTTTAATGTCGTTTAACACGTCAAACCGTGGATTTACTCACAGATTAAGAATTTACTGTATCGATAATTTTAAACTGGTATTAAGGGACTAATAAACACCCTCTGTGTTAAATCCTGGTGTTGTAATGATAGCTTGACCTTTACAATGTTTGGTTTGCGGCTTGTAAAGTATTACTGCCACTAACAGTGTTTAAAATGGGAAAATATTAGATTAGATATTTTTCCACGGTGTCAGAAACATTTCTGTAATGGATATTAAAATACCAAACTATACTGTGTGCTGAGCATTCCCTTACAATACAGAGAGCAAAGGCATTTACTGTTAATCTCCTGTTTAATAGATCTAGTGGCAAGATGAGAAATTGAGTGTGTTTAATTATACTGAAAATAACTCGGAGCATTAATAATAATTACATTTTCTTTTCAGTAAAGCGAAACTGTAAAAACACTGCATTTATTTAAAAGTGAAAATACCATCTGCACTGTGGTATAGTTTAGATCCAGTCTTTAGGAGATCAGCAGGGAAATCTCAAGGTACTGACTGTTGTGAAATGATCGCAGATATTGTTCAAAAGAAGAAAAACAGAATCAGTTTTATTGAAGAATAACTTTTGAAAACGTCTATAAATGTTCAATTTTCCAAACATCTGCTCAGCATCACCGTCTGAACTCTGCCTGTTCAATCACTTACATTTATTCATGTCGTATTAACATAATGGCCGAAGCAGGAAAAGATTTATTCTGCTGCTTTTGCAACAGTTGAACTTGGCACTTTAACTCAATGACCACAGGAAAAAAAGAAGCAGTCGACCTAAAGGCTGGTGTCATTTTTGCTCTGAAGTTGGGTGCAGTCCAGTAATTAGCTACGGGCGACTGCTTGTCTTCTATGGATGACTTTTAAAATGACTTTATAAGTTAGTCCTGATGAACTGTATTGTATTCACATCACGGGCTCAGCTGGACTCCTGTCGTGGTTTTCCTACTTATTAAAGATATCTACACCTGACTAGTAGGTACCAGCAGTGCAGCTGTGACATTGTATTTCCATCACAGTTCTTCATGTAACTTTACCACATGAGCGGTGTCACAGGTGTCGCAGGAGTCGCAGGAGATGTGATGCAGCACCGGGTTGTTATACAGGCGCCTCTCTGGAAATGGAGAGGCAGCGATAGCGGTGTTGCCTGGAAGCTACTGACAGCATCGCAGGTGCAGAATATACCAGTTTATCCTGGTTTACAGTCCACTTCTTGGATTTTCTTGCCTCATTAATCCAGTCATGGTACCTGTTACTTTCAGATGCGACAGCGAACATGCTGACATCTAAATTCCTTTATATGCATTTGTTTAAAAGCCTGAATGAAAGTGCTAAAATTTTCAAAATAAGACTTCAGACTTGGCTGGGTTGGGAAAGCTGATGAAAATGAAACGAGACCAGCAGCAGAGAATATCAAGGAGTCTGTACCGTTCCTGAAATGCATGAATAATCCAACAGAAATTTATTTTTTGCAATGGGTTAATGATTGTGAGAATTAATGCCAACAACACTATATCTGTACATCAAATTCGATGCAAAACAAGTATTTATTTTCATTTTGTTAATTTCTGAAAATTCAATCTGATCCAGATTCGCTTGGAAACTTTGCTACGTTTGGTTAACTTCAGTCCATGATGTGTTTTTCCCGCTCGCAGTGATCTGACATCTCTGACTTCAGTCGCAGTGTGGCTGTCAAGAAGGCTGGAAGTCAGCGTTGTGTAAATATTATATCCCTGAAAGAACTTCTTTTCTTTTTGCCTTGAATGAGCTTCAACAGCAAGACTTCAAGAAGGAACCTGCCATGATTTCTGCTGCTTTCAATCATTTTTCAAGCAAATCTTTTTCGTCTTTATCTTCCATATGGAATAAACAAGGGTAAATATCTGCTTGGGCTTTGAGGAAATGTTAACTTGAGCTTTGCAGTTGATGAGAATTTAAAGATCAAATCAATAAAGAAAATGTCCAGCAGTTTGATAATGAAAATACTCATTGGTTGCATCCCTGATTTCTAAGTGGATCCCTCCAGCATCAACTACTTATCACCTTCCTCCCAATAAATACCAGCAATGTTACTCTGTCAAAAATTTGCTAATTTGATTTTTAAGCCTGAGATTTCATTATGTTAAATGTCTCCCTTCAGCTGATCTGAGTCCTGCAGACATGTGGCTGTGTGGATGGAAGGTCATCTGAATGTCCTTAATGTCGCAGTGTGGTTAGTGGCTGTGCTGGCTGCTGTGACTGACACAGGTCGCCACGGACACGCTTTTACCGCAGAGGATATACTGACAACAGCTATGAAGAAATTTTATGCAAACTAGTAAAATTTTACTATGTACATTTACCCCTGCTATTTATACACTTGCATAGATTCATCCTAATACATGGCACCACACCTGTGAGTAATATGCACCAGTTCAGCCGAGTGAATAACATTTACATCTTTTTAAAAGGTTGGAAATACAGTCGTTTCTGCTGGTGTCAGGGGAAAAAAAAAAAAAGGAGAGAAATCAAAATCAAAAAGGAGAGAGAGGGGAGAGGACATGTGTTACTGAGATGGAAAATGATGAAAGGATAACACTGCTGTCAAAGATGTGAGGAGGAGCAGCTCCAATATTTTCAACCTTTTGTTTCACAGAGCGCCTGCGACATACACTGCAGCCAGATGGGGGATGCACATGTTGGTCGTAAAAATCTGCAGCATATTGTCGCGTGTACCCTCTACCTGTGGCTTCGAGATCACTAAATCAGGGCAATTTAGGCAACATAAAAAGAATATACAGCCATTTCTTGGTTGGAAAATTACATAGAGTATGGTATGTCCCCAGTACAGCCAGGATTTATGTGTAGACCCCAATAAATGCAGCACAGTCCTATTTGATGTATCGGATTGTGCTAGTTCCCCCTCCTCTGGCTATAATAACACTGTATTTGTTGAAAAATTGTAAATGAGATTTTGAATTAAAAAAAGAGGGAATGCCAAACTCAAGATCGTCAGCACTTGAGTTGTTTTTAATCTACTTTTCCTGGGGCTTTTTATGGACTTATTTACCATATGAAATAGTTTAGCGATCCTGTCGTCTGTGAAAAATAACCACATCTTTTGAAGAGTCAGATTTTACGGCACTCATGCAGCACTACGGAGCATGCTTACAGTTACAAATGATATCTTCATTGCTGCTGATGGCGCCTTTGTAATCCCTGTATATATCAGTGCTGCATGTGACACCATGGGCCACGGCTTCTTCCCGAATACGCTCCAGAAACTAGGTTGGTGTCACAAACGTTGATATCACGCGTTTCAGATCGTATCTTTACGTTAGATAATTTCCTCCTGCTGCAGGGAGGCTGTTGTCCTCCCTGCAAGATTTTGTTTTGTGTGTATTTCCAAATCTGTTGCAGTCCATTACATAATGTTTGGACCGATTTATAGTTTTTTACTTTAAATGAAATGTGAAATGAATTAATTGGAGTAAAACCTTGCTGCGAAGCTCCACGTGGAGCCTGCTTTGCATTTTCAAATCTGATTACATTGAAATAACTGCTCTGACAGAGAGAGTGAACTAAACTGACCCGGCTCTCATTATTTGTGAAATACTATTTCTCCAGTTTTTCTTTCTGTATGAATGTTAAGACTTTCTGATAGCGGGTCAGCTTTCTGTTTGCAGCCTGAACAGACACCAGAAAGACATTTCCCTGCCCTCCCTCTGACCTTGGTTGTCATGGCAGTGAATTAAAGCTAGTTAAAGATCAAGGACAACAAGAGAGGCGAGTACTGTTAAATTCTAAGATCAAGGAAGGCAGAGGCTTTTACAGCGCCGGACTGGGGAATTGAGACTGTGTGTGGGATGCGTGTGCATTGAATGGAAAGAGGAACTAGAAAGGATGGACCGGTGCTGTTTGACTAACGACTGAAATATGCACCAAATGATGCTGTGCGTTTAAAAACAACTTGACATTTTGGTAGATTTATCTTCTCTCATTGTATAATACTTGTGGGATTTCTCAGCGGCTGACAGAAATGTCACACACACACATATTTCTGTACATTCACCGAGCAAAAACTTCTATGCAGAGCTGAGACTGCAAAGAGCTACGAGCAATTATTGAGCCAACTTGCACAAACAGTCGGGGATAGGATATTTTTTTTATCTACACCATCAAGTACAGGGGACAGAACAGCAGTGTTAGGCTATCTGTTGGTCGTACCAGCTGGAAATTAACATTTTCCAATTGATTTTATTTTCCTCCTCTTGTTCCACTGTCTGAACAGATTGTAGCACAGTCTCCAACTTTTAGCTTGTAATGGTGATCAATGGACCAAGGAGGCCCCAAATTGGCCTCCACCCCTTGCTTTATCTGGAAGTGTTAAACAGATGCTGGGGGGAAACTGCCGGCCATGGCTGTCATTACTGCTGAACAACTATTGAAAACCTTTTTCCCAAGTTGAAATAGTTTCAGCAGTCCTCCACTCTGAGCAAGAAATCCGATGCAAATCTCTTGGCGCTGTCTGAAATCTGTAACAGTTTGTTCTCTCAAGTCAATACAATGGTGTAGAGCTTGGAGGAAATGTCCCCCGTGGACACGTAACCTAACTTGGCATCAACTGCAAACACGAATTGCAAAGTGTGTCTAGTGGAGGTGGATGAGGCATTTGCTAAAAATGTTCCCCAGGTGTCTGTCTTAGAAAGAGTGCCAGGTATGGCAAACAGGGAAAAGGCCCGGAGGCCAACATAAGATGTGCTGGAGGGACTCCAGCCCAGCTGCCAGGGGAGTGTCTGGGGATCCCGCAGGAGCTCTGGAAGAAGTTACAGGGAAAGATAGATGGTTGAGTGAGTTCACACTTGCAGTTTGGTTCTCTTAATACAGATCAAATGAGAAAATAATAACTTCATAGTGTTCACACTGGTATTACTAACTTCCTGCAAAAAGATACAAAACAAAAGGCATTCAGAGAAGGTCACAACCTGCCTGAACAGCTTTTATGGTGCATATTTTACACCATTTAACCAAAAAAAAATTAAAAATACTGTGTCATGAGCTAAATGTGCTCATCTTACTTCAACATTACTGTGGATTTTCCCTCCTGTGGTAATTTTTAGACGTCTTTGGTCTGTGTTGTGTTCATATTTCAGTCACACTGCACCAGCTGCTTCAGGGGGTCTAGGAGATCTGCTTGTTTGATGCACAGCAAGGTGTGGATGGGTTGTTTTTTTCCCCCCCAAATGAACAACATGTGAAATCACACCAGAGTTTCTTTGTGTTCAGCCAGCTCTATAACTCATCCTAAGAGTCTACAGCCATGCTCATGTCTCTCACAGTCTGAACTCAGGCACAAACATCAGCAGTAAAACATGCTCACAATGACAATGCTGGCAGGTTGACGTTAAGCTGGTATAATATTCATCATGTTTCACCTTTTGCTAATTAGCACTACACAAAATATAATATTAATTTTGCAGATAGACATCTGGTCCTAACCAACCCAACAGAGTTTTTAAAGGGCTGTTGGCAGTAGAATTAAACGTAATGACTTCAATTTATTATAATCAGGAGGACAGGATTTATTTCTAGATCTCCTTGTTGACACATTTCAGTCAAAAACAAAAAGAGGAAAAGGAAAAATTGATAAAAAATTGTGAATTTTCCAAGAGTTTACTACATGTTTCACTCTCGACCAAAGTGGTGGACAGAGTGATGTTGCTATCTCTGGAGCCACACTGCCGCACAGCTAAAAACCATTTTGTACTTTAGATATTTGAAAACCACTCTGTTTATTTGCGCTGTTTTCACATCTAATTACACTTCCAATTTCCACAAATTCTTGAGTAAATATTCACAGCAGTTTCTCTAAAAGACTTGAACCAAAGTGGATGAAAGACAAAACATGAGAAATGTCCCAGAGGAACGACTGCAGATGAGGCCGTTTGGCCCTGGAGTCAGCTGAAGCTACAGTATGTTAACAGCTATTACCTCACCCCCCATCACCCTCCACCCTGCACTCCAGCGTCTCTCCGGTGCACATTATCTGCTCAAAACAGGCAAGTGGAAGACAGAATAAAGACGCAAACAAAGAAAAATCTGTCACATTGTAAGGGCTGCGAATGATACAAGGCATCCACTGGTAAGAGACAATATGCTGCACAATGCGCTGCTGCATAACATTATCAATATATTGTGGGTAGACTGGGAGAAAAAGTGAGTGGGAGGATCTGGTGAGGAAGATTAGTTATGTTGTAAAGGTTACCTCATGCATGAATTCAAGCTTCAAATTTACTATTTATTAATCAACAATGTGCTAATTAGACTTCCCCCTCCTCTGTGCCTGCTCCTCCTTTATGGGATTTAGATGACAGGAATATGGAGTGAAGTATTTGTTGACTTGTATTTAAATAAATAAATAAATAAACCTGGTGCCCCCTTAAACCACAGTCAAGAAAAATCATCAGCCCTCAATATATCTTTTCCACAAAGCTCCGAGCAGCCTCACTAATCCCCTCCATTTGATTTTGGTCGCCCCTGGCTTTCGGCAGCATGGCAGTTCAGTGGGTGCATCGTCAGGGCACTTTAGTACTGGATGGATGTGGGGATTCTTATCAGTCATCCGGCGGCTCTCGCGTCACCCCACACTTCAGATAGAGACACGGTAGTTGGGCCGTGATGCCGGGGCATTTCCTGGAGGTGCTCACTTTGGATTCAGGATGCGTGAGCACGAGCAGCAGCAGCCAATTGTTTAAGAGATTAAAAGTTTGTTGGGATGGGAGTTAATCAGAGAGACTGTTTGTTCCTTCCCTTTCACATATTTTTTTTTTATCTGCATTCAACAGCTTTCTAAGGTACTAACTTTAAAAGCGTTTTCCAAAGGGCTCTGGCCGGGTGGTCCTTCAGGCCTGGATGTTTTTTAAATATAATTTTAATATTGCACTGAAGCCTGTTATTGTACTTTGATCTTTGTTTTTCCCACATAGTAGAAACTTGTTATTTTAACTGTGCAGACTCTGCAGACTGTTGGCTGCAGGTACACATAGCCACACAGTGATGATCCAATGATGCACTGACGGTTCTGACCAATAACATTTTAGTACCTGCTTATACCTGACCAGCCCCTTTATTGGAACCACAGGACAGTAGGTACTAGAGAAACCAAACTGAGTAGAGTCAAGTCGAGTCGAGCATGTTGTGGAAATGCAGCATGATACAGCTGTCGCTAACAGAAATGTAGTGATTATCCAGTCCATCCATGTTCATGACACGCTTCAATGATGGATGTCCAGACTGAATTCACTGTTGGGTGAGGGTCCTGTTCAACGATGCTATCCAGTTACAGTGAAGTATTTTAAATGCAAGAAACAAATGTACATTTATCAACCTTCTGTGTAGCATTTTGCATAGCATTCAGTGATTAGCATAGGGAAAAAAAAACCTGATCTCTTCACTCACCCTTGCTTCACTTCACCTTGCTCACCTATACTGACACCTCTGGGTCATTTAGATCAGACTAGAGACAAACCTACATAAACATTCAACCTTGTGATGGTACTGGCCAATACAGCTTTCAGCAATCAACCTCAACAGCCTTGGTCAGAGCACCAATACCATATGGTGCCCTTAAACATAAAAAAAAAATGCAGTGTCCATGGTGTATATGTTACTTTCTACATCATAAAAAAACACTGAAAGTGCTGCACCGAGGAAACTGAAACATAAAATAGGAGGTTTATTAACAACCATCAGCCTAAATAGTTTCTCCAGATGTCCCTGCTGTACTGCTTGATTCCAACGAATGAGTTCTGCATTTGCTCAAACTGGGTTGGACATGTCCTTAGTTTGTTCAGCCGCCTTGAGGTCAAAGCTAATCAGATCCTTGTATGTCCTAAAAAACAGTGCATCCTCAGTGGTGGTGAGTCATGCTGCATGAGTAGGTGTCACCTTAAAGTCCAATGAATAAAGTCTTCACAATTCTTTACAACAACCTCACCTTTCTGACCCTTCTATCTAATAAATGTGCCTAAGCCCATTAGCTTACACTTGAGATCCATCCTTCACTGTCTAATGTGTTTCCTGGACATCCTGTTTTAAATGGAAATACATCACATTAAGGACGTAATTCCATTTCATGGGACCTTTAAGTTGGCCGGCGCTATACTGTGCGTGACGGAGGAGGAGCACATCCACCGGCTTAACGACAATTTTTCACTAAGATTTTAATTGGTCACCTTGTCTTGCGGCCTCCCTCCTGATGCCACTGAAAGAGCTGCTTTCTGTGGCTGATAATGAAACGTGGGCCCTGCTGCGTTCCAAACGGCTTCAAACATTCAGCATCCAGGGGCTGTAGGATAAAATAACTGGCCTCACAAAATAAGACAGATCAGTCACTGAATGAAACACACATTTCCATCACTCTGTCAGCTCATGAGGCACCTTCATCTCCTACTGCCACCAGACCAGCTCTCATTACCGCTCACTTCCCTCCAGCTTCCAGGCTCCCTCCACGCCTCCTGGCTGCCAGCAGGCGCTCCGTGTGCCTTGAGAGACCACCACTACATCTCTTCCCTGGCCAAGCCTGCAATCCTTCACCTGTCAGACTGGTTCAGTACACTAACCTTGGATCAGCGCCAGTCCGCTCACTCAGCGTATACCCGTTCCACTAACTCAGCCTGCTGTGCCCACACACATTTGTTCCCACCAGCCTACTGAAGTCTGCCTCTCCTGTTTGCCAGTCACTCATACAGGACACCGCCTCCACAGTAGAAACTGACCACTTCACGGTTTGCAATATCCCTGAGCATTAATGAATACACCAGTGACTTGAAAGCACAGACGGTAGAGGTATCCTTCAAAAACCTTTGATGCCAACATCAACAATCTCCAAAATATATATATTTTTCATCCTCTATCTTACCAAGAGAAAAAAGGAGCTGCATTTCAGCTGAAGAGCCCTGCAAATCTGGTGCCTTTCAGAAATGGGACTGAGCAATAATTAATTAAAGACATGACTTTTACAGAACACAGCTAATTAAGAAACTTTATTTTCACAGGGTAACACTCCAATTTACAGCATTTCTTCTTCACAGGGAATAAACCTCCCAAAAAAGTTTGTGCACACAGTATTAAGTTACTTAATTGCCCGTGTGCCCCAGGACATGTAATATCCTTGACTTATACTTGTGTTTATCCCGACTAAAGACTCCATCAGATAATCTGACTATAAGGCTGTTGGGTTTAATTATACTGCTACCATGTAAGTAATAACCATAACAAAAGGATACATTTAAAATCTAAATTAAAGCTTTTCATGTAATATTGGGTGAAAGTATTCAGTCATACAGTGGAACAGAACAGGCAATCACATTTTAGTTAATTTAAAAAACTAACATAATTTACAAGTTTTGCTTTAGAGTTTAAATATTTTAAGCTTTTCCAACAACAATTAATGTATTAGAAATATTCTCTGCATGCACGCATACAGTATATATGTTGTGTGCAAATTGCAGTTTAACAAAAGTCTATTTTGGATAAAACTGTGCACTATTCCCCGCTCGATGAACTCTGAGGTGTTGTTGGATGTGGCAGTCATTTTCTTGTCATGAGCTGTCAGTTTTGGCACGGTTAAATGTCAGACTTTGGTCAGTTCCTGTGACACTGTGTAGTTGCCACGAATAAACAAAAAAAAAGATTAAAAACAAAAGGAAAATAGTCTGTTTGCTTGCTGCCTGTGGCGACAAGTGACCCTGTGTCATGTCATCAGTTACTCTGGCAAAAAGGAAGTGAAAAAAGTATCATTAACACAGCCTGGAAAATAAAGTTACTGACGAGTATTCTTGGTAATTTCACTTAATGAAATACAGAGCTAATTATGTGCCTTATGCAAGCAAGTATAAAAAAAATAAATAAATAAATAAAGCCCAACTTCCTGTGAAAATTGATGTACACAAAATTTAAAGGGGGGGTATTATGCAAAATTGACTTTTTCAAGCTTTATATCATGTTATTATGTCATTCCCTCATTAAAAACATGCCTGAAGTGTTTCTTTAGCCCATTCACGTATGTTTGAGTAATCTTTAGAAACTCTCATGGCAGCCATGTTGGAAGCTGTTTTGCCTCATTCCTCCCAGCAACGCCCATTCCTCCTAGAAATGCCCCCGACCTTTCGTCACCTGCCGAGCCACCGCCCACTGCTCCCGTCTCAGCAGAGCTCCCCTCCCCCGCGTAAACAAACACACAGCGGTAGCAGCAATTAGCAAACACCTGGTGGACTGCGCGTTGTGGAGCTCCCGTTTCTGAATACTTTTCAGAACGTCATTTCATAATGATATGTTTTTCATTTCACCGCAACAT
>OOFC01001602.1:7305-21489 GCA_900323345.1 Pseudochromis fuscus | reverse complement strand
GATCACTGTGTGGATCACTGTGTGGATCACAGTCTGGATCACAGTCTGGATCACTGTGTGGATCACTGTGTGGATCACAGTCTGGATCACTGTCTGGATCACAGTGTGGATCACAGTGTGGATCACTGTGTGGATCACAGTCTGGATCACTGTGTGGATCACTGTGTGGATCACAGTGTGGATCACTGTGTGGATCACAGTGTGGATCACAGTCTGGATCACTGTGTGGATCACTGTGTGGATCACTGTGTGGATCACAGTCTGGATCACTGTGTGGATCACAGTGTGGATCACAGTCTGGATCACTGTGTGGATCACTGTGTGGATCACTGTGTGGATCACAGTCTGGATCACAGTCTGGATCACAGTCTGGATCACTGTGTGGATCACTGTGTGGATCACAGTCTGGATCACAGTCTGGATCACTGTGTGGATCACTGTGTGGATCACAGTCTGGGTCACAGTCTGGATCACAGTGTGGATCACAGTCTGGATCACAGTCTGGATCACAGTGTGGATCACTGTGTGGATCACAGTGTGGATCACAGTCTGGACAGCGGGTCGGTGCTGGTCTTGTGGCGACATGCAGCTGGTGTTTATACTACTCTTGTGGTTTTCTTTCTGTTTTATGTTTGTTTAAATTTGTTTCAAGCATTAGATTTAAGAACCCGTACAGTTTGTGACCTGTTTTAAAAGAGTTCTGCCAAAATGGAGATTATTTATTTATCTTTTATTCACATTGTTTATTGTGAATTTTCGCATTGCTTGGTGAAATCTCCCATTTTTGGTTTGAGCTCTGGACTAAATTTTTATCAGTTATTTTATGTATGCATACGGTGTTTCTTATATCTTGTTGTTTTATTAGGTCTGACTTCCAGACTTTTTATTGGGTTTTCTTCTTACTCTTAATGTTGTTATTGTGTATCTTGTCTTTTGTGTGCTCCTGCTGCAGCACTAGTTTCCCTTTACGGGACAATAAAGTGACTGATTCTGATTCTTTAACCATTTTACAGATTGAACCCAGGTAGGTAGGTATTTTTTTACGTTAAGGGAGCTCTGTTTTTAATGTAGTTGATCTATCCTGGTCATTTTAAATCAGCCATATGATGTAAAATCCAACACTCCCCAACGATTGTTTGTAACACTATATGCATATAGTCAGAATATATTTACAGACTGTGAAAGTTTGAAAGTTTTATAGCATAAGTACAATTTCAAGCGTTGATGTATTATGCAGCAGATAACAGTGAGAAGATTAGGAGAGAGGAAGCTTAGGCACCAGATATAAACAGGAAGCCACTGATATTAGCACATCCAGCACATGAGTCACTGCGTACGTACAGATGTCAGTGAGAAAACTCTACACCTTCACTTTGCACATTGTGTCTTTGTGCCTACCCTGCCATTTTCCTGCTGTCAGCTCCTCCGCCTCTCTGTCCTGAATGTGCCAACGTGAGTGTTTACAGTTCGGATGAGCAAAAAATATCACACTGTAACAATTTTAGAGATTCCATTATTTGTGTTGTGAAAACTTCTCACGGCGGCCGTCTGAGGAAACAGAGCTGCAGCAGCTGCTCCACAGCAACTGCACAACTCTGTCTGCCATACTGTGGGCCCTCACTGTCAGTTTTTATGTGATTACATTATTTTGGTGCTGTGGGGTTTTTTGGATGTGGAAAACAGTGCGTACACAGTTCTCTTCTTTTATTTAGCTGCTATCTACTCCACCATGCACACTGTTTAGTTGCTGATCAAGTTTAGCTTTAATCACTTGCAGGTAACTCTAAGTATCAGTTTAGATCCACCATCACCTGCAGAGACAGGAACCAGAAATAAAAGTATTTTGTCTGCTCACATTAGCTCCAGCTCGCCTGATTGATTTTCCCAACCTGTACCTCCATCCTGAAAATGAGCTGAGCAGCAGAGGATATGAAATTATGGATTGATATAGATTGTCCTGCCACACTGAGGTAAGCTGAAGCAAACTAACTTTTTTACACTTAAAAATAATGTAAGTCTCAAGTAATGAGCTCAAAGTATTGATGCAGAAAAAGTTGCAGTGCTACTTGTTGCTATCTCTATTTGTCTTCACCCACGAAGAGCAGCAGCTTTCAGAGAGCACGATAACCACCGCACAAACAAATCCAGTGGAGCTGTTTCTGAATTAACGTTAATTAACAACAGATGAATCACCTACCAGTGGAAGTGAGTGCAACTGCAGTCACTGAGTGGAGAAAGCCACAATCAGTGCTGGCTGATAATGAGATGCCTGTTAAAAGGGAGGGAAATTAATGGGATTGTATCAGGCTGTTGGAACTGACCACAGCTACATCAGCTGCTGGTGCAGGTGGGATCAGGTGGGATCAGGTGGGAGTACTGAGACTCAATTCAACTATGAAGCAGTTGAACATACAGTAAGTGTTTGTATATGTGTGTGTGTGTGTGTGTGTATATATATATATACACACACATTTATTTATACATTATTTATACATTTATTTACATAGTTTTCTGGTATTTTCTTAAATACATAAAATTAGTAATAATAAAATGACACAGATTGTGAATTTACATGTCTATGAATAACTATAATGTTATGGTTTTATTTTTTTATTCTATAAAAACAAAATGTATTTTCTATATTTTTGAAATACACAAAAACATCTAACAAAATGGCCAAATTAAAACTGAATTTTTATGTCCAATGTAAAATAACCTGCAGTTACAGGTTATCTTCACAACACAGTTGTGAAGAACCATACAATTAAATTAAAAATAGAATTTGTAAGGTGTTTTTTATTGTGAAAAGATATTTAGAATAATCTAATTTTATCTACTATACAGAAGATGTTTATAGTGTTAAACATGAATTTGAATCCATTCAAACAATTGTTTGTTTTGTGAGTGTTCACACATTTAGTGATAAAAACAGTAAAGCACTGAGTATGTAATTTTACATACATTTGTTTGTAATTGATGGACATTTTGTATAATTAGGAGTTTTCACAATAAAAATGTTGGACAGAGGTGTATTTTTTACTGGGTTTTCATATGTAAGTATATTTCATTAATTATTATTTGTTAGAAAGACAAACATTACACATTGTCAGATGTTAAGATGAGGTCTTGCAAAATTAAAGCTTCTGCAATTTAATCATTATTTTGTCAGTTATTTTCCATTCTTTCACTTTTTTTGTATACATTGTGGACTCATGTTCATGTAAAATACTGACTTGCACTTGTCACTTATTCACTGATATCTTCATGTTAAATCAAATTGCCCAGAAGATACCACTTGGCACAGCAGCCCAGGTAAAACTGTGGCAGCACCATTCTTAAGTGTTTTAATTTACCTTTTCTTTCCAGAAAATAGATCATGTGTATACGTGTAACATTCAAAAGTTACATAATAAAACAATAAAATACTCTTTGCATTGTTTGTATGTGGGTGGGTTACTGTTTATTTTCTGTTTAAGTGTTCACATTAGAGATATATTAACGGGGACACGATCCCTGATTTTTGAACACACTTGTTTAGCAGTGATCAGCGGTGGTAATTCATTATGCTTGCAGGCTCACCAGTCATGAGCAAAATGGGTAAAGAGTGATTAACTTTAGCATAAATTCATATTAATAAAGCCAGCAATTTAGAAAAGAAGGACAAACATGGATGATAAGTGTCTTTCCAGCTAATCAAGAGAACTCTATTTTGCGCCATTTGGGACTGTGTCATCATGAATGTAAGTAAAAATTGGGAAGCAGGAGCACAGCCTCTTACCTTGCCGATGTACTGGTAGTCGCTGCCTGTGTACTCCTCCTGCAGGAAAAACTGGTTCCACATCCAGCCTCGTCTCACTCTTTTAAGCAGCTTCTCCCCTGTGGACGCTGCTTCTTTGCTGTCTCCGTCCACTATGTCTGTCCTCTGTCCATTCAAAGACATTGCATCCAGGGAGAGGACGAGACAGAGCCATACAACGCTCAGTAAGATAGTCCTCATTGTTGTGGAGGAGGTGTAGGATGTGCAGGTCGCAAATGTTCTATCTTCCAAGCTGGATCACCTTCAACTGGGAGGTGGATCTATCAGTCATAGTCCTTTCAGGGTTTGATTGACTGGAGAAAAGGAGCTGTCAAGGAAGCAGAGGAGAAGAGATTAGTCCAGATTTAATAAGACTGCATTGTGAGAGCCCAGTTCATGGATTTCTTGGCACCTGAACTGTTTCATGTGGGAGTGCAGAATATTTTTTTATCTTATTGATTTGGAAATGTATGCTAATGGAGCGGTGGTAAATAGGGACACTACAAAAACAAACAGCTTTTTAATCATTATCTACAGCTGCAGCTCAGCTTGTCTTTAAGGTTGAAGACAAAAAAGAACATGTGCAACAACACTTGTCCTTTTATTTATGTGGAAGTGTGTGATCAGTGAAATGCCCCCTGTCAGTGTCTGTACATTGAAAACATAAAGAATCTGTGTAGAACTTGTGGTATGAGGGAAAATACTGTTTCCATTCAGTCAATTCTGCTGTTTTGGAGCTTTTGAATCGATGACATGTAGTCTCGCCTGCAGTCCCTTTTAGGAACTGCAGGCGAGCAGGTACTAACAAAGTGGTACCACATATCAAGTCCCAGGTGTTTTTTGCCAATAGAAAACCAAACCAAACCGAGCAGAGTCGCGCTGAGTCAAGCTGAGTCGCGCTAGTACCATGTAGTGGAAAAGCACCATGTTTAACTTGTTCACTGCTGTTGGTCCATTATTAGAGACCTGACTTTGAACTGACTATTGAGGAAATATGGAAGTCAGGCCTCTGGATCACTGGGATGCCCGTCAGTGTCACCCGGCTCTCACGGACCAATCAGAATGAAGATGGAGGAGGGACTGACAATATCAATCCTGTCAACTGAGGAGTGCAGAAGAAAAAACTGATTCTAGCTGTCACCACTAACAAAGTTAGTTTGTGGAAAACTTCTACTCATGCCAGCACCTGATTTCTTGATCTCGTTGTAGCTAACGTTTCTCTAGACTACAGAGACATGACGTTCACAATAAAGAGCTTGATAGAAGTGTTATGAAAATGTTGCCACAAATGCTTCCAGTCTAACACCGCCTGTGGACACAGGCCCTGACTTGTTTGCTTCAAAGTCACAGCAAGTCAAACTGCCTTTGACTAAACCTCCTATAGAAAGTGGAAATCCAAGTCAGACTCTGCTTTATCTTCCAAAAGAGTTTTCATAAACTAACCCAACCATTTTCTATAATTTCACTATCTTCCCTCTCTCCCTGATGCATTGAATCCATCCATCCATTTACTACAGCTGTCTCCCTATAAACAAAGATTTATTTTTGGCCAGCATAAAAAGAGCAACATCTAAATGCCCTCATTGCTCCCATCAGCCAGCCATACAGTCATTAGTAACACACAGTGAAAGATGTTTAACAAAAGCAACAGAGTCAGGCCTATCATTCCACATTAACACAACAAAGGCAGAATCCAGTGAAAAGGCCACAGAGAGGCTGTAATAACAGCAGAGACACAGTGCATTACTGAAACCAGTGAGAAGACAAGGTTGAGAAATATGAAAGATAAGTGGCATGTAATCTTCACTATCTGTGAATACTGAAGGCTAAGACTTGAAAAGCCCTTTTATCAAGATGTGTGTTTATACAGTGAAAGGAGTGAATTATTCATGAATGAATGTGCTTTTACTGATGCTATATGTAATGATGGAGGTAATGCTGAATATGTACTTTCTGCATAATCTGTATATTCTGTCTTTGGGACTAAACCTTATTCTTTAAGCTCCTGTTGTCCTTCACCTTGATCTCACCTTTTCCTTAAAAGCAACTGGCAAATATTTACTGTGTCAGGTGTTGGTTGTGGTGATGAATCATCGCTCCCTCTGCAGTTTCATGAAACTCTCGGGAACCTTTTAGTGTGTTGGGTACTTTAGTTTTTAGGCTCACAAACTTTACCCTCATTGATTTCAATTCTGCACCTTAGCGCAGCAACGTGGGTAAATCCACTGTCAGCACCAAACAGAGGACAGTTCATGACAAGTTAAGGTCTGGTCCCAATGCATGAATTTAATAATTGTAGATCCCCTGCGTTTTTTAAGGTCTGTGGGAGTCGTGGAGGTCACAGAGGTAAAAACAAAAGTTACAATGAGATGTTGGACGTGCGTGATTCGTAGAGCTGCTTTTGAAGACGTGCAGCAGACTTGCACAGGCGCCACACTGGCCCCATGCATTCGATTTACATCCTACATTGTGAGTGTGTCTGCCGTACTCCACATGCACAGGAAACTTGCTCCTGATGTGCGTCCTCCTTGCAGGTGCTCGGTGTCTTTACCCAACGGTTTTCTTCTGACGACCACAAAAAAACACACATCAGACCACTGGGCACCACTCAGCACTTGCATCCTTGCCAAAACATGTGAATTTGTTGAGTTTGTTGATTGTAATCAACATCCTCCTGCTAAGGCCGGCCTACGGTCTCACAATTTCACAAGATGCAATTTCGTGGTCCATGAGATTGTTGGAGTTTTTTGCAGGTCCACATCCCGTAGAAGGGAGTACACTGCGTTGGGGCTGAGGCTTTAGTGATTTGCTGGTAAATATGATGAAGAATTTAGTCACTAAGGAACCACAGGATCCTCTGAGGAGATGGTGGAGACCAAAACCAAGCTAATAGGAAAGTGAATATTTGAAATATTGCAATATTTTACCTTGTCTCAAAAGCTTATCGGTGCATCAATCACAACGTTCACAGATGACTGCCGCTGCTACAGCTGCTAAGGTTTGACTGATGCCTACAAGCACTGATAAGGCAAAACATTATGATTGGTTACTATGCTGTTGGTTGTTTGTGTGATGTGTAAACAGCTGTAATCCTTCACAGGAAAGGACTTTACAAGACACCCTGAGTAGTCCTATTATCAGCATTATGATACACGATCAAATCTACAGTAGCACTTCACAGTAACATTGCTTAGAAACTGAATCAAAATACACTTGTAGGAAAATACTCCCAAATTTGTCTTGTGTTATAAATAATAAAAATGTAATGACACAAATTCAACAAAAACTCATCTTCAAAATCCTATCACAGTTGGCAGGGGATTGTGTATGTGTAGATTTAGGTGTGAGTTCTGTGTTGGCTCATTTTATTGGTCTCTAATGGTTTGTAGTTTGGCATTTTTTATTTTTCATTTTGTTGCAATAAAGGAGATTTATGCCTGACACAAAAAAACCTATCAAGAGTTTAGCGTTTGTGTCAGTGAGACTGAGCCCTTTCATCTGAATTTAAAGTGTAAGATAAAATATTAAGTCTCCTGTTGAATTTGACTGGTTCTGGACTGGATCCAGGTGTCAGTGTTAGTTTCTCACGTTTAACACTTACATCTTGATTTCCACTGACTTAATCCTCATTGGTTCAAGCAGGCAGAAAGGTTTAAGCCTCATTTACCGTATGGTTCTTTTCTTTCATCTCTCTTTCATGACTAAGGCTTTAAATCTACAAAATTTAAGCTCATCTCGTTCTTCATTTCCACCTTTCCCCTTCATGACTGATGTGGATTTAAAACCGAGAGAGGGGATCTTTCACCAGGAATTACCCTGACGGACTTCCAGTCTGTTCACAGGAAATTCACATGTCATCTTGAACTGTTGTGAACTGGTCGTCTATAGAGGCTCTTTGTAAGGAGATCACAGAGGGGCTTCATATTTGTAAATATTCAACAGCACTACATGTGCCTCGCGCTCCTCTGTGCTGTGTTTCAAGGAGACAAATCGTCTTAACTTTCTTTAAATAAACCTTTTCCTCAAAAATTAGCTTGACCACTGACTTAGTGCTTGTGGCATCTGAAAAAAAAACTGTTCCAAAAAACCTGCCTTTGTGCGCTTAAAAACTGCACTGGATCAATAAATCCATACACATTCACGTTGAAGGATCTGGAAGGAACGCTTACGCAGCAATTACAGCACTGAAAGGAAATGTGCTTTTATCTTCCCACACAGAGCTCTGCCAGTGTCTTGCTGCAACAAGCAAAATAATGTTCTTTTTTATCTGAGCTACTTTCCATACAAATGTAACCCATTTCACTCTGTCGACACGGCGTGGCGGCACTTTGTTCACACCAGATCACTGTCATTGTTAGTCAGAAAGATATTTGGACACTAAAGAGTGAGCAAACGCTTCACATCGGGGATAAAACACACGCGATCGTGATCTGACTGATTCTCTAAGAGACTAATCAGCTAATTACATGTACTGTGCACTGGCCTTGTGGAGCTTGGTTTGAAGGATGATGCACCACATCAGTTCACATTTTCAGCACTAGGGTGCAGCCCTGACAAGCAACAGTGCTTTCCAACCATCAGCCATCACAGCATGACTGTGGTGAGACGGTCAACAGGACATTTCAAATCAAAATGTCAACTTATTCCCATCAGTTATGTAGACACCAGGACTGTCCTTATACCCTCCACTGTAACCGTTGAACACATGCACAGTCCTCTTTGTGATATCTAAGCAAGTGGCTGCTGTTTAAGTCCTGCAGCAGTGAATCATAAAGCGTTCTTTCCCTGTCTTTATCTCGCTCTGTCTAATGTTTCCTCTCCCTCTTTATGCCTGAGCTGCATTAGTCCCATTAAGTCAGTGCTTTATGAAAAAGTCTTAATTGAGTCAGGTGAAGAACACACAAGAGACTGATTGATTCTGGCTGGACGCCTTTGCTTGGTTTTTAACGAGCCTCTCTGCTCCATTATTGTGTGGTGAAGGAGGCTGGAGCCTTCAAGTTTTTCTGGTTCAAAGGGATTTCCCCCGTCACCTAATTATTTAAGTGTGTATTCAAGTGTGTGTGTTATGTCACCAAAAATGCAGTTTTATAAAAAGCAACTGTTTCGCTGGTAAAAGTCTGCGAGCAGCCCGCACACATATTCACAGCGGATTACCTCTCATGTTAGATGAGGATTGATTTTCAATTCAGTCTGTTTTTGTTGCTGTTTGAGAGAGAACCTCACCAGTGACGATTTTTGGTGTCTTGGATGTTTGTGTGTTAAATACTCTGCAGTCAAATCACAGCTGCTTATATGTTTGATATTGTTCCATCACAGTTTGAGGTTTGGGGGAAAAAAATTACAAACTTTAACATCTGATGATTGAAACACACACCGGGTATTCTATCTAAAATGAGGGAGAAACTAACTTCTACTTTTTATATCCTTACATTTGCATCTTTGTTTCTTTCTAATGCTTCATTTTACTTTTATTAAAGATGACCCAACACAGATTTATTTGCCGTGCTTTGTGACCTTTCAACTATGAGTATTGTAATTGTAATATTATAATTATTGGATAATTACAGTCACCATAGCAACATCTTTTTCGTGGGGGGGAGAGGATTGATTAATTTAAATGTTGTTGCCTCATCTTGAACACTTCAGCTGAGTTTGAACAACAGATGATCAGCTGTATGCATCTTGTTGCCATGGTAAACACATATTACACAACATCATTAACTGAACAGCAGTGTCAAGCAACATCGTCAATATCCTTTTATGGGTTTTTGATTAACATGAGGTGGTACTTGTTTTTACTGTACTTGGTGTAATGCCCCTTTAATGTATCCAGCCCTCCAGGTACCCCAGTATTTGAGTTCATAACTGTAAGGTATGAAAACCATCATATTCGGTACTGAGTAGTAGTGAGCTGTATCTATCGTGCTGTTATAGAATGAAATTTGTGAGCTCGACATGGGAGCCGCTAAAAGAGCTGATTAAATCTTGCAACATTGCCATTCCCCTAACAGGCTAATTGTGTGTGATAATCAGACTGGTTACTAGATTGGAAAGTTTCCAAATACTCTGCTTTGCTGCCTCCGTTATCTAGAGGAGCTTTTTAAACATGTTGACAGGGCGTCGCTGGAGAAATATCAGCGGAACTCATGACACTTATTTAAATCTATCAGCAGTTGATCTTGAGCACCATCTGCTCAAAGGGCTTAGCTGTACAAATGCAGCCACTGCAGTGACTGAATGTTAACAAAGCAGACAGTGATTAATCGGGCTAAGATTACAGGAGCAGAGGCCAGTGGACGACTCTCTGTGGCCGTGGACGTGGGGGTGACTGACATGGCTGCCAGCAATGCTGTTAAGGATAGAAATTGTTTAAATAAATCATTTTCAATTTCAAAAATAAAGTTGGTTTTAAGAGTTTGATTTTCTGTAGGAAAACATAAAGATAGTTAAAAAATGTATTGGCTGAAGCTGCACAGGGCTGCTTGTTAACATGACTTCCCACTCAGGACAGTTGTATGCAGAGCAAATCCAGCAGGCCTTTGTGGGACGTGTATTTATGTTGATCTGTGGTCTGGAGCGGATAATGTGCACACTTTCAATCCTGTGCTTCCCCGAACAGGCGCGTATTAATAAATCACAACCATCTCATTAGAATTGATGAGTTCAAATAAATGTCAGCATCAGAATAATGTGCTTTAGGATTCTTTGAAGCATCGAAATAACAGTGAACGTCTGTTTCTCTTTCAAATATGAGGCAGCCTTATAAATTAAAATCCAGATGTGGAAAGTTGAGGCTAAATCTAAATCGCTTCATTTCGTCACATACACAGGACAACGTGCAGTGAAATTAGGCAGCTGTTTGTCCGGAGGTTTCTCATATCTAAAAGGTCATTTTGAAAAGCTGTTGCTACTTTGTTGTTGTGCTTCAGGAGCCAGACCACCTGCTGTTGCACCGCCCTGCATGACAGCAGTGTATGCATGGGAGACTTCAGAACAACTAGCACACATTTCCAACCAAACCTTTATGTAATCAGGCGTAGGCTGGGTTTAAAAACTGTCCATCCCAACTTCACAGCCCAGTTTTAAACGGCTTGTGTCCAAAGCAAAAGGTCTAATGAGCTCAGGAAATTGTGCTGCTGCCACAAAATGCAGTGATGAAATGGTGACTTCCACTCCTGCTCTATTCAATTATGTAGAGACTCTACAGTTACAAATGCAATCACAGGTTCACAGCTGCTACACAGCTCCACACGTCTCATGCAAGGCTCCAACGGCTGCAGCCAGCACAATACGGACAGGACGCTGTGGCCTTTTCAGCTAAACATTGTTATAACTGGGTGGCCTGTATGAGTTGATATGCCTGGGACAGACTGTTATTAAAGCAGTCGGGACTCATACAGCAGTCTCACCCAGTTTAGAACAGCAGCCCGGGCCAATGTGATATTTCCTCTCCCATCTCTCCTCTTTTGTCTTTACAAACAGTGATAAATGTTCATGACCTTCAGGTGACAATCACAGCGCCTCTCTGCCTCGGTTTCCTCCATCTCCTGCTCCTCCTGATGCATTGCTGTGCAAGAGTGTGTGTGTGTGTGCGTGCCCGTGCACATGTGTGTGTTTGTGCGCGTATGTGTTGCCACCTTGCAGACAGCCACTGAGACCTCTGACAACTCCCAGAGGACCAATTAGAGGTGAAAAAAGGAGAATGTCAGCCATCGAGCAGCTTGTGTCTGTGTGTCTGTGTGTGTCAGCGAGCGTGTGTGTGTGTGTGTGTGTGTGTGTGTGACAAGTACAAACCCAGCCACCCCTTTCCATCAGAATAGACAAGCCATCTGAAGGCAGCCAACAGCATCCACACCGCCTGTCCAGTTTTAACTCACACACTCTTCGCTGTCTCTGTCTCAGATACACACACACAAACACACACTGGCACACACTCCACACTCACACAGCCGTCAAATAGTCCCTGGTCCTTGGGAGTATGAAGTCTCATTATGAATAAACCATAAACGAGGTGCAGAAGCTGCACCTTGACTTTAGACACTTGACTACAAGTTTTTAAAGGAGGAACTTTTTCTGCAACTTTTTTGTTGTGATCCTCATGACATCACCATGAATCCTGATCTTTAGAGCAGAGCTGACATTAGGGAACGTGGGGACACAGCATCATTTAGCTGCTCACTCAGTCAAACACTCGCTACATGTAAGTCTTCCCAGTCCATTTACCAGTCAGCCTGTCAGTCAGTGGTCTAGTTAGGTATTCAGACTGAGGGAACATGAAGAGAGAACCCAGCCAGTCAGTAACCCAGTTTTTTAGTGTATGTAAACATCCTAACTGGGTTAAAATTAAGAGAAACCCAGATAACTCTCATTTAAAAGAAGTCACATTGGCATGAGGACATCGTCCTGCTTCCAGTAAGAGTGTCCATATGTGTCCTTTTTTTTTTTTTTTCTTAACTAAATATCATCACTGCTATTGCAGAGAGAAGCATTTGTTTGTCCTGGGGAGACTAGGAGTCGATCAATCTATAAAATAATGTCAAATGTCTCATTTTACAGACAGTATTCATACAAATTAAATTTCCTCATCCCAGGGAAGCACAAATTATTGAAAAATCTAATTTTCAGGTGATGCAGTCCAACTATAGCGATTGCTGCTTTGCCCACAAGTGAAATATTAAAGTTTCCTTAGTAAGTGAAAGGAAAACATCTGACAGTTGATAAACATGTGCTGTCTAACAGCATCGAACAACACAGACATGTTCCAGCTTCATCGTGGGGCTTCAGTGGAGAATTAGCAGCACTGAGGTCTCGGGATCAAGGCTACAGACTTGGTGATATCTGAACGGAGGCACCTACACAACAGCTGATGTCTGTGTTGTTACGTATCACAGTGGACATGAAACAAGGCCTCAAAATATGCCAACAAATATCCTGAAGCTTATTTGCTTCCTCGGGCTTTTATAACATGGTTTACTGATGTGTGTGTGTGTTTTTTAAACCAATATCAACTTTAGGGGAAAGACAGATCTAATATGAGCTGGAATTGATACAGAGCTTGTCAGTGTGGATTTTTCCACCAATTTGACTCTGAAAAGGTCATGAAAGTCAGGCAGTCTTCTTCTGTGCCTGCTTGATCCACACTCTGGGTCGCAGGGGTCTGCTGGAGCCTTTCCCAGCAGCGCACGGGCGAGAGGCGTGGTACATAGGTAACCAGCCTATCACAGGGTGATCTCGTGTTGGAGGAAACCAGAGTGCCCAGAGAAAACCCACACATGCACAGGAGGAGCATGCAAACTCCACACAGAGATGGAGAATTAGTCCCACATCATGGCTGGTCACTTAAAAAATGCAATGGACTAGGAAGTACAATATTTCCATCTGAAATGTAGTGGAGTGGAAGATTAAAGCAGTAGAAAATGCCAAGAAAATACTCAATCAAAGTACAAGTACCTCTGAATTATAGTAAAGTCCAGTAATAGAGTAAATCTAATGTTCTTGTAAATAATATATTTTATAAATGCAACGACTAGAAGTATTAAGTTCCAGGATGAACCAAATCAAACTAAACTAATATCAGGGAAAACGCCACTACCAATGTCCCTGGCCACTATCTAGTGATGTAATTGGTCAGGCTCTAGATCCCTGATGCTGACCAATAGGAGCACAGAGCACTCTGCTGCACAGCATGACAATAATACAGACTAATGGACAGAAAGCCTTTATGGTTTTCTTCTCACAAACACTTCCACAGTCTTTTCTTTTCTTTTCTTTTCTTTTCTTTTCTTTTCTTTCTGTTTTCTTTCTGTTTTCATTTTCAGGTTTTTCCAGGCAAGATTTTTTCTTGTTTAAATTCTGTTACAAGCAGGTTGTGAAACATGGTAAGTCATGAACAGTCGGGGTCCAGGCTGTAGAGTTCATGACTCTATAACAGCCTCATCTGACCCAATGATCGTCCTATCAGACCAAAGTACTGTGTGCAGTAAGATCTATTCTCACACCACTGGATGTCTGTGCTACATTTTTACTGCATCCATGAAATAGTAACTGAGCTGTGGATCCACACCGCTGCAGAAAAACACAACTGACTGCATTTACGCAAATTCACATTATTGACTTTTTGCCAGGGTTCCACATGACGTTTGTTGCAGGGTATTATTGTGTAATGTTGGTACTTATCAACTGAATCCCAGAGCGGTGGACTTCTACCCTTTCTGATACATCTTATTCATATTCACTGGAATTCAAATCTAAGGACAGTGGATGAAGAGTCATGCTCGTCAGTGCTCCTTGCTCTGCCTTGGAGCACAGACTTGCTTCACACACACACACACACACACACACACACACACACACACACACACACACACACACACACACACACACACACA
>OOFC01001600.1:0-11766 GCA_900323345.1 Pseudochromis fuscus | reverse complement strand
ACTGCAAGTCCCTGGAAGGCTTCTCGAATTAAACTCTTGGCTAACGTTAGCAGGTTTGGATACACATTTAGCTCAGTCGTTAAAAAAAAAAAGAAGAAGAACAAAACAGATTAAAGATTAAAATGTCCTTCCAAAACATTCTTGGTTATATTTAATAACAGGTCTGATGCCAATTAGTTGTTGTTTTTTTAAGTATTTTTCTTTGCTTGTTTTTCTTAGTGAATTTTGAGCATTACTTACTCATATTAGAATACTGGGAAATTATACATAGAAATGTTAGACATGCTGGTCCAGGTTTAGACATCAGTAAGTACAATATATGAGGAAAAAAAAGGCCTTTTCCATTAGCTTACTTACTTACATTTCATTTTAAACCTGTTGGAATAACAATCCAATCAGCAACATAATTGCTGATGTGGAGAAATCCGGAAAAAAAAAAGATCTGTAAAGATGATGAAACAATCACACAGGTTGAAAGGAAACATGGAAAAAACATCAGAGTACTTCTTAATGGCACTAATGGTTTTTTTTTACATTTGCAAATGGAAAAGTATAAAGTTAAAGGAAGAAGTTAGTGAGCAAAATGGGCCAAAAAGGTTATTTTGTCTGTTTGTCCTTGTGTGAACTGCAGAGTGTGGAAACGAGTTCAGTTTAATGTCTTTTTGTTTTTGTGTTCATGCAACAGTAATGGAGGAAGCAGGCACACAGTGTTCCTGTTAAAAAAATTACAGCAGCACAGCTGATGTTGCTCAACAAGGAGAAATTAAAAAAAATTGTAACTGGCACGGGTTTGAAATCTCTCACCAATTTACCAACAAATTAATAAAACAAAACCTCAAATACTAAACCCCTTTTCTGGAGCAATTAGATTAGAGCGATAGATTTATATTCATATGCTGAGCTGTGCTGATTCTAGTAATTCACAGTCCAACTAGGACACAGAGGTGCATCACGAGGTGTTTATGTGACAGTCTTCTTTGCAATACCATTTAGATCAGGAGTGAGGAGACACAATGCATCCTCAGAGGTGATAGTAAAAGCATCCCCAAAAAAATCATCATGCACCATTAGCTGTTATGCTCCGAGGAGCCATTCAACAGCTTGTAGGTTGAGTGGGTGGGATGCGGCGTTACACTGATCAGCCACTCTTTGTTATCCCCATGGAAGCACAAATTAAAGACAAATTTGATTGATGATATGTTGGCTTTGTAGAAGATGTATCAATTCGATATCATTCAGTGACAGGCACGACAGGCTCATGATTCATTGTAAATGTGCTGCTTGTGTAATCTGAGCATGATCACACACTGGATTAGGAAAGCAGGAATATTCATGGAGGCTGTTTGGGTATTGGTGATCCCAGACAACCGGCTATTTATTTATGAGCGGGAAGCAGTGCGGCGCGGGGAGGAACGAGGTGAAGCACTGAGCGAGCTGAGAAAATTTTATTACGCTGAAGTCGGCGTGCACCGGGGGGGGTCACAGGTTTCTCTGTGTCTGGATGAGTGATTCGGCATGCAGCACCGCAGACAGGGTGCACTACTGAGAGCGCGGTGTATCGTGCTCTGAAGTAACCTTGTTGTTCTTAACTCTCACCATAGATGTAATGCACCTCTGTCCACCTCCCCTCGTCCTCCCTCCCACCGTGCCCATCGCTCACTTTATTCCTCTCGTCTTCTCTCCTCTAACCCTTCACTCCTTTCCTCTTTCCTGGTGGGTCAGCCAGCTAACGATCTGGCCAGCTAAAGATCCCAAGAGGCTCAGTTCAACTACAGTTCAGGCCATGACTGGGAGAGAGAGAGAGAGGAAAGAGGCAGAGTGAAGGTGTGTACAATATTCATCACCCTCCTTGATCATTTGTCATTCTTGCCTTTTGCTGTGTAATAGTTGTTTTCTTGCCATAATTGCAGGAAAAATTGTCTGTCAGCTTGGATGCTATAGTTCAAAGTTTGAAGCGTTTGATTTATGTTTATGTTTTTTATCCTAAATATTTGCATTTTAAAATTGCTTTGCTAAGAAAGGAGGAGCTCAACATTTGGCCAGTATCACTCCTTTTGCATGTGTTATAATGCTGGCATTTCATCCCTCTCCTAAGCCTTTTAAACTTTATGTCACCTCAAGCTAACACAATAAGGGGAGATAATAGTTGCAGGCTTCTATTAAACTCTAGTAAAGACAACTTTACTAATTCAGAGAAAGCACAGGTGATATTAAAAAATTAATTGCAAACATTAGCACCGTTTTGACTTCACCGGAGTGCGTTTCCTGACATATTTATTTTTTATTTGCCTCCAGGATCGACTGAGAAATGATGTGGCAAGTGTGACACAACTTGTGATATAAAAATGTATCGGTGCTATCTTGGGGGGGAAGAAAGAAAACTAAAAATCAAGTCAGCTGCCTCCCAGTGCCTATTTGCATGCTTGTGAATCAAACAGCACGCGTTTCCTATCCACCCGTCTGAACAAAAACAAAACCTTCCTCTGGTGAAGAGCATTGTGGTCTATAAATCACTCACAGGGAGCAGAGATACTATGCAAGGTGTTTGGAGATGATAGTTGGCTAGTGGGAGCAGCAGAGCGTGAACTTGGGTTTGTGAGAGATGTGGAGTCGTGACATTCCTGTCCTCGGCCACCTCTGTGGATGTGGATAGGTGCTCCTGTTTGTGTGTCTGTTTGTGGGGGCAGGGAGTGGCGTGGCAGGTGGCTGGCTGCCTGTGGCAGGTGAGGAAACCGCTACCTCCAACTTGCACTTCAGGCATGTAAATGTGTATAAATGTTTGTGTGTAATTTAAGCTACAGCAGCTTCGCCCGGTGACATACAGGGGCCACGGGGTTCAGACAGCCAGACAATCCAAACCCACGCTGCATAATGACAGCTTTGTATTACATGTATGTCCAACTCCTACCTAGCAAATCCTTTTAGATGTGAGAAATCCTTGAATGCAGCACATGACCTTGTGTATGTCTTGGTAAGTTGACGGCAGGTTGGTGGTAGCGTGTGCAAGACCTATCTAATGACACTGGGGGTAGAGAACTCTTTTTCACATCCAGAAGGGAGCCAGCCGAGCTCATCATGTTGAAAATAATTAATAATGCATTTAATAAATAGCTCCTGAGCCAGTGATGTACCCTCACCATCTGCTCCAGTATAATTCCCTCCCTTTATTAATGCTAGGTAGCCATTAGATCACTATGGAGATGACATAATAATGCATGGCATCACTCACATGCTATTTGTCTCTTCAAGTTCCAATCTGGAGATTGTTCTTTTTCCAGCCATCTTATCAACTGAATGATTTGAAACAATTAGATAAGGGCTTTAGTCACATGTTTGTTAATTAAGAGATTTTAATAGAGGTCTTGCAATCATCCAGCTAGTTACTGTGAATATACAGAGGATATCCAGCTGACATATATATATTGCTATTTGACCAAAGATGATTAGATAGAGTATAGCACGGTATGTGTTAGTCTCTGACAGAGGGCTGTGGAGATGAAGCTGTCTGCCAAATAAATGTAATGTTCCTTAGATGTGCATCAGAATAAGGGTCCCTGTTGGCGCAGTAATCCAATATGTTTTTGCTCAGCTAAAAGCATATTTTTGCAGCTCTCTGACAGAGCTACTTGATCTAACATGAATCATTTAATGTATGCACTTTGGTTTGAAGGCTAACATTGATTTTAAGTTCCCAGCAAAAGGCCAAAATGTGACTGAAAATGAAACTTAGTGAGTGGTGTCGAGCCACATCAGGATACTCAATTCACGTACTTAATGTGCTGCTCTTGTGGTTGTGTTTAATGTTTAATACTGTCTCTGTGCACCTGCTGTCAGACCATATTCCCCTTGTTAGCCTTGCTGGTCATCCTTGCCCTTTAGAAAGACAACACATATGACATTCTGCTTTCTTATTAAAAAACCTTTGAATAAGGTTCACCTAAGAGGTTTTATTAAGAGGAGTTCTTAAAAACAAATGTTTAAAGATGTGAAACATGCAGCCGAGGTCATCGATTTTACTTTGCAGACATCGACCTCCATTCCTAAAAATTCACGTTTCACAAGGCCATGCATCCTCACCTCAGCCCTGACATGCTTCACTAAAACCTTGCAGTTCCCGCTGGATAGAGAATTCCTACCGAAACCAAGGTGTTGGGCGATGTCAGCTCGGTGAGGTGAACTCCTCTTCTTGAAAGTCGTGTGCCGACACAGCTTTGACTTGCGTATCACAGGTGATGCCAATCAGTTCATCAGTGGGTTTTGCTTTCTCCCTCGGAGCCTTTTGTTTCTCTCTTCATGTTCATGGTAAAAGCAGAAATCTGAAAGGTCTAGCTTGGTGCTCTCTGCATCAGGGGGCAGTCAGTCACTTTAGATTAGACTATGGATGGCAGGTCAAGGAGAACAAAAACTGTCTCTACAGGAGACATAGAAGAATACAGTTCTCTTTCATCGCACATGTCTAAGCTGACCCCTGTTAAAATAAAGGTGAGATGGGGTAAAGAACTGAATGCATAACAGCTGCAAGGAAAATGTCTTTTCAATTTAAGTGGATAAGCTTTTGCATGCATGTCCATAAAGGTTGTAATAAACAGAAAGAAACTGCTGCTTGAGCAAGAAAATGTTAAAGTGATTTTTATCCTTTTTTTGAACATTGAAACTTTCTTTCAGATACAAATGACTGAGATGTGTTTTTTTAAGTGCAGTAAATAAGGGTCACAGTAACATCTGCAGCCACACCAACACCTGATTGGCAGTCAGTGGCCGTTGAAATGGAGGGTTATAGAAATGTAATAAGACGATGGGGAAAAAAAAAATCACCTCTGACTCCCCACACCTCTTTGAAGTTCTGAAAATCAATGCACTGGTGAAGCTGCAAATGCCATGTTCTGGTGAATGATTTATACCATTTCTCAAACAAAGAAAGTGCTAGAATCCTCTTGCCAGCACTTCCTCTCTGCCTCTTTGAAAGCTTATGCCTTTGTAGCTTGTGCAACAATATGTGCGTCCAGAATATGTGTGCCATAAATTAAGGTTGACTGGACAAAGCTGGGATTCTGCCCTTGTGCTACAAAAGGGTATTATTGTGTGGCAGAGAGGCGGAGGAAAAGCGAAGTCATCTGCATCTGGATGGAGGAAGAGGGGGCTCTAGCATTCAGTCTGAGCTCCTCTGTGGCTGCTGGGGCCAGGCCTGCTGCTGCAGATAGACTTGTTCCAGCTCGTAGCCCTCCCTGGCTCCTTACCCTGCCTCAGCCCAGGAACAGATGGAGAGAGGAGAGCAAAGGAGGAGAGGGAGGGAAATAGCTCCCTTTTCAGAGCCTGGCACAAGCATTATGTATGAGTGTATACTGTTAGTTTACTGTACACAGTTTAGCGTGGTGGCGCTCGTGCAGATGTGTCGAAACTGATGGAAAATGAGAAAAGACAATGTGTCACAGATAGTAATAAAATAGTTTTAAATTAATTTTGGAAATACAGTTGCTCTTGCCAAGAGTTTGATAACAAAAAAAGAAAGAAAAAAACGTGGTTATTGGCACTAGAATCAAATTCAGGTTACTCATGCAAGTGTTTCAGCAGTTCTGTAGCTACTCTCCGGGCTCCCCAAGGATCAAGCTTTAAGCCTTTCCATGTATGGAAGTTTTGGATTTTCTTCACCAAATCCTCTTGATGGATTTCACCTGCATATGCAAGCAAACAGCTCTTCCTTGTGTCTGCTTTTGTTTTGCTGTATAGTGATGAACAACAACATTAATCCCAGAACTGACAGGAAACTGAAAATACTTGACTTGTTGCACCCTAATTTCATGTCAAAAATGTCTAATATATGGTAGAATAATAACAATATTAGCTCTTATTGTAATGTCAGACAACAGAAATACCAATGACTAAAAAAGTGTTCAGTTGCTTTCACCTTACTCGACATCAAAACAAGCACAGAACCATAAACCTATTAAACACAGTTTGCAAAAACCCTCCCTCTCAATAAAAGTAAGTTTATGAGGTTCGCTGTGGAACACAGCACCTGTTTCCTCGATTAGGAAAACAAAAATCTGAATAAATAAACCCTCGACACAATTAAACAAAATTAGCATTTCACCATTTGTTATGGAATTGCTGCTCTACTAGTCACTTAGTAAACACTAAGCAAACATTAAGAGTGAATAATTAACAACTCCACATGAGACACAAGTTTCACTGTTTTTCTTACATAATATTTACAATATTATAAAACAATACACTTGAAGCATCAGGTTTTAGTTAAAGAATTTATTATGTGCATAACACTCAATGACAAACTAAAACACACAGCAGGTGCGAGAAAAAAACTTTCAATATAAATGTATGTTTCCTGTTTTTCAGAAACATAATACAATATTCCCTTGACTTTGTTGTCAAGGTTTTTGCTTAATATCATTGTAAATATTGCACCTCCACAGTCGTGTATGATTGAACCTAATTTAACTGGTGTTGTAGAAACTTAAAAAGTAAGAACGAATTCAAAATATTTAATAATGTTAATTATTTAATGAGCCTGGTGATGAACTAACAACCTGTGCAGAGTGTACACTTTTTATTTCTTCTTTGGTGTTTCCCACTTTGTCCTAAACTAAGCTTCCTGCCTCCGAGCTGTGCCTTCATATTTACTTCACAGATGAGAGATTCTTTATAATGTTCTCATTAAACTCTCAGCAAGAAAAAGCCAATAAATGCATGTCCCAAGATGCTGAAGTATTATGTGAAGATTCTTCTAATAGTCGGTTATCTTAATATTTGTTCCTCTTCCTTTACCCTCATCATACCAACCCCTTCTGTCTGGTTGGGACCACCAGTAATAGGCCAAATGACCTCCAGTTCTCCTAACCCTCCTTCATTACACTCAAGCTGCTGGTTATTGGACTGGGGAGAGGCTGAGATGGTAATGTGCCATGGCACAAGGGGCACAACTGATGACATTAAACTCTCAGATCAAACCCTTGTGAGCCCGTTCGAGCCAGAAATCATAAACAGAAACCCATTTGCATATTCGAAAGCCATTTACATATTTGAAACTGAAAAGCAATCACCAACACACGCCATTTTTCAGTCACCAATAAAACCTTCGGTAAATGAACTGTTTAACATCACAGCTTTTCAGTGTAATGGATGAAGTTCTGTGTTTGCTGCACATTTCAAGGCATGAAACTGTGGATATAATGAAGCCATAATGCAAAACTGAGGAGTCCAGGCGCTCTGTCTGTGTCTGAGTTGATGTGCCATGGTGTGCTCAGGAATAATAATGATGTAAAGGGATAATCATTCATAATGTAGTTCAAAGACTACAAAGACACAGTCCCTTTGGAAGAGTCATGAGCCGGGAAAGCTGGAAGTGAAAAAAAAAATGAAGAGGAACAACACCTCCTGCAGTTTTTGCATGCTATCGAACGTGCTGCAAACAGCCGCGCTGTGCCAGAGGAGAAAGCAAAAGAGTGATGCGTGTTGAAGCAAATTGATCCTATCTGAAAGGGCTCAGAAAACTTTAGCCCAGATCAAAGCTCATGCTAAAGCACTCAGATCATCCAGTGAACAGGCAGAGCAGCAGGGGAAGAAAGAAAAGAGGGGGAGTGTCTTGTCCCGTCTAATTATACATTTCAGACAGTTCGCCACCAATTATCTCCCCTTCAGTAGCATCTGCCCTTCGCATGACCGCAAAGCTAATGTGTGGCAAGCCCACCGTTGGGTTGGAAACTCAAGCTTAATGTATGGTAAGCTGCTGGAATTTCCCCAATATCTGATGATGAGGAACTCAAGGTGAGACAAAAGGTTTGGGCTTAGTCTGTACAGTTAATTGGGACAGTTTTATCTCACCTACAAATACTAACAACTGTGGCCTTTGAGAGTCTAACAACCTACAGCAGTGTGGGACTGTCGGAGGTACTCTCCTCTGTATGGATGGGATTCTCCACAGAAAGCAGCAGTCCTATGGCAGGCTTTTGTTTGCCTTGCAGGGCCGATCAACATGTTATGGTGCATTTACACTGGTACCTACTCGCTTCGCTTCGCCTCTGATCGCTCGGGATCAGCCCCCATCGGTTGCATTTACATTGCCGAGGATAGTCCCTCCTCTGTGTAGCTGGTCGTCATTCGTGACGTCATCTTTCATGTGATTCTTTCGTTTCTGACCACGCCGTCCATGGGGGAGGATTTCTAACTGATGCCATTTCTCTTCTTGTTGTTATTTCAAACACATCTGCACGGTTTGCCAAAGATTTAAAAATGGCGTGTTTGTGGGGACAGATTACGTGCCGCGCAGTGACGATTCCGACCAATAAGATTTTAGTACCTGCTCCGACCTGACCGGGTACTTTTTTTGGAACCGCAGGAGAGGAGGTACGAAAAGTTGTACCAGGTACCAAGTTCCAGGTACTTTTTTTGTGTAAATGCGCCAAAACCGAAGCGAAACAAATAGGTACCAGTGTAAATGTGCCATTAGTGGAGAGGTGGTGTTTTAGTTATTAGTCTAGCTATCAGGCTCCTGTCTTGTGTTCGGGTTCATCAGGCAGGCACCCTCCCTCTTTCCTTTTTAGGTTTAGCCTATAGTTAGATCTGCTTCTGGTGACCCTGAAACATCCTGTAGTTATGCTACTATAAGCAAGGAGTTACTGGGGTCTTCCCTGGATGCACTGCACTCCTCTCCTGTATTCCCTTGCCTTCGACTCCTTGTATTTAAATGCCACTATTGCATGTCATTAACTGTGCTTTTCCCTCTTTGTCATCTCTCTCCCTTTCTAATCTTTGTTTACTAGTTCCACCGACCTGCTGTGTGTTTATTGTTTGCTGTTTCTACACAGTCACATTTCCAATTGGTTGAGGTGAACAACTGCCATGATATACCTTATTATGTGAACTGCCCCCAGATGACTTGCATTATGATTTAGGCCTGTATAAATACAATATAACTGAATTGAATGAACCACTTTTTGTTTTCTGTGTAAGAGTCATTGAATCACTCCACTACCTTCATGCAGACTCCCTCCAACTGAAGGTGCATATAACAAAATATGAACACAAAGTTCTGGAAAAAGTGACAAAGCGGTCTTATGTGATTATGTGATCTTAAATATCAAGATTAAATATTATTATTTACCAGAAGACACACGTGATTTCTTATTTTCTATAAGAATCTCCCAGTGGAATAAACAGAGGACAGAAAGAAACTGTGCAGTGCTAAAAAAACAACTGAACAACAGATGAAAACTGATCACAACTGCACAGAGATGGAAAACACCTATCAATAAGTCAATACAATGATCAGTTGTGAATTACACAGTAAACACCTTTATAGCTTCCAACAGGTTTCTTATAACTGAAAGACTGAAAAACATATCTAAGTTCACCATCTTAACATCATGCCATGACCCACAGTTACTGGTTTACACTGCACTCATCCTTGATGAAAACACGAGCTAAATCACTGAAATCTAAACATTTTGACAAATGTAACTTTGATTTTAAAAAGACAAGGACTCTGCTGCTAATGTCTTAGCAGTGAGAATAAACGATTATAGACTGGAGAGCTGGAGGAGCTGGAATGATTTCGCAACAACCTGAATGGTGCGACTCGCTGGCTTAGATAAATCATGCAGTCGGGGGTCTCTGGGCTTCAGCAAAGTGAATCAACCAGATGCAAAAGTGTGTGTGAGTGTGTGTGTGTGTGTAAGCGCATGTGTATGTGTGTGTCCATGAAAGAGCAGACCTTTCCCACACGGCAAAAGGCTTCACTGGAGCAGACAATTGCAATGTAGCCATGTGAGAACGGGGCAAGATGGAGTCACTTTTGCTGACGGCTCATAGAAAACCCAACAATTTTGATATGGGAAGACACTATGCCAAAGGCTGGACAAACATTAACAAAGTCTTCACAAGGGTTCCCAACTGCTTGCTGCAGGGGGACGCAGTGTGCGAGCAAAAATTTTATTAAACCCCAGAGTTTTATGACATGTGGCCTGTGTGTCTACTGAACGCACGAGTGTTAGCGGGTGTGTGTAAACACTAATGAGCGTGAATGATAGATGAGCTCAACACTAAATGGATATGACCATCTTAGCAGCACCACGTTGACGTCAAAAGTCTCAGCATTTGTAACAAATAACCTCTCTCAGCCGCACAAAACACTTATTATGAAGTGACTCATTAAAAGACTTAATGTCAGGATGCCAGGTTTCATTTAGAGAGTCCACAGCAGTGTTTAAACAACTAAAGCACAGCTGTCTGTAGCATTCATATGTGTATTTCTGCTTGAGAGAAATAATGAAGATAAAGTGTAATTTTCCTACTTGTAAAGATCCAAAATGCAGTTTTTATCATCAGGTTTTTTTTTGGTCTTTGAGGGAGAAACAGAAAAATAGCATTTAGTTCAGTCACACTTCATATAGATCCAATGTCTTACAGAGTTTTAATGTTGTGATGCTCTACTGTAAAACAGATTGGCAATGTTATTTTGTCCCTGAGGGTTTCTGCCATTTTCAGACGTATAGATCCAATGTGGAGGCACTGAGCCATGCTGTCAGCGCTGAAGGGCTGCTTCCTCTCGCATGGCAGAGCTTATTGGTGGCATTAGGTCTAATAGCCATCAGTGCAACCTTTGTGCCTTCACTTACAGCAATCGCAATGTGGCCTGACGATAACATAAAAAGTCAATGTACAGGAAGAGCATGGGTAGGTACGCTGAAAAGGATTGGATGCCGAGCGGAGGTTGTTATGAAGCTTGTGCCCGGAGTGTGTCACGAGGGCTATGGTGCAAATACACCAACGCTAAAAACAGAACCAAGAGCAAGATTTATGGGGAAACTTGTAGGAAAATTGAGTCTAAATGTCGAATTTACTTCTTAACTCAACCCCAGCAACACACTGAGGTGGTGCAGCAACATTATCAACACCAAACAAAATAAATAAATAAATTTAAGAAAACCCTTCCAACACACACCGCTCCATGAAAATAACCGCTACATTTTCACTCCAACATGCTGGTTTTAATGCATGTACATATAAATCAGTGCACGGTACATATTTTTTATGTAGTCTTCAATCTGCTCAACCATGTAATGTCAACTGTCATCTGTGTGATGTATATATTTTGTAATCTTTACTGCAGGATCAAGTTGATATGTCAAGCGTGCCGTAATGGTTTCAAAGGTCTAATAACGCAATTCACCCTGCCATTTCAGGCACAAATGTGACACAAATGATCTAGTGATTCATACTTACAGTAGCGTGACAGAGAATGTGGGGTGCACGTGTTGTTACAGGACTGAGTCAATCAAACTAAAATTTCATTACATCAAGAATAATAGAAGAAAATGGGAATGCATGTGTCTATTTTTGATTAGCAGTTGCTCATAGATTTGTGTTTAACAGATTCTGATGTCAAATGGATGTAATGGTCCTGCTGAGAGACACTGAAAATACAGTCTGTGTTGGCTACTCAGGGCTGCCTGTGATACAGAAATAGTTTTTAAAGGCATGTTTAATTAGCTTTCTGTGTTTTAACCACACGTACACACTGAAGTTTCGCTAAATACATTTTGCCCTCCTGCCCCTTTTTCAGTCTCCCTCTCTCTCTTCCTCCTTTTCTCACTCTTCTCGGCAGATAAAGCCAATCTTGGGGCTGGCTCCTGCCACAAAACGTTCTGTAATAGTCTAATTGTGGCTAATGGTTTGTGCAGCTAATTAAAGTGTATGAATTACAATAATCAGTCAGCCGCATGGAGGCCATGCCGCCTCACGCTGTTCCTC
>OOFC01001597.1:16694-27053 GCA_900323345.1 Pseudochromis fuscus | reverse complement strand
ACACACACACACACACACACACACACACACACACACACACAAACACAAAAACACCAGTGACAATGGTGAATACATTTTGCATAGTGACAGTGAGAGGGGGGAAGCAGAACAAGTTTGAATCCTGGGATGATGATGTGAAGCAGCATGTGTGTGTTTGTATCTCACACATTCAGACTCCACTGGATCACTCACTCTGTTTTTTTATTTTAATTTTTTACTGCATTCAGCCAGTTTACTTACTACAAGAATTTGTATCTTATGTAATTTTACAGACTTTTTTTGTTGTAAATACAGACAAATATGAATAAAATACACTGTGAATTTATATACCTGAAGTAAAACAACATAAAAAAAAAAGACTGGTATTATACATTAACAGCATATTTCTTTTATTTATTTATTTATTTATTTTAAACAGATAAACCTGTAAAATGTAAAATTACAAACACATTTCTCACAATTAGTGGCAATTAAAATAAAACACTGGTTCTGTAATTTCTTATTTTTTATTTGTTAATTGTCATATCTTAAGATATATGAAGATTTTCACAATAAAAGCATTGAATAAATGTGTTTTTATCAGTTAATCATATGTAAATGTCCTTCATTAAACATTAAAACGAAAGAAATACACAAGATTTCATCAAAATAAATGTATTTTTCATTATTTATTCATTATTATAATTATTAATTTTATTTTATTTTGCCCCCAGCTGCAGGAAAATTATTTTTTCGGGGGCTACTTTTTTTGTTTGTTTGTTTACAGCATATTTTAAACACAGCATCTCATTGCTTCCCTCTTCTCTCTCTTCTGCTTTCTTCCCCGTCTGTACCTTCACCATCTTCCTTCAAGGCGAAACAATCAGACAGCAGTCATTTGTCAGACAGAGTTAGGAGTACGGGGGGAAAAAAGTATCAGTTTATAATCAACAAACAAAACTCGAGGCTTCAGAAGTTTGCTTTCCCCGTCCGGGACACATGGTGGGGAAAATAGGTGTTTTCTTTTTTGTGGAAAAGAAATAATATTGATACCTTGGGGAAAATGGAAAAACCTCGAGGCAAACAGTGAAAAACAAAATACTTCAGAAGGGAAGGGGAATAGGGTAAAAAGTCATTTCACTGGGAAATACTTGGCGCTGGTATTATAGCTAATCATCCTTTTATTATATGTAATGGGCCGAGGGCAAAACTGTCATCGAACCTGTGATGACATTAAAACTGAAGAGTGAAAACAGACTCGCCGACTTTTTTTTTTACAGACTCCTGCAGGAGTGAAGCCCACAGTCGTCCACTATAAGTGACTCACAGTTGCATCAGATGGGATGATTCATCCCATTATGTTCTTGTGGAAAATTACACAGATTTTGTTTGCATCGTTTGAAGAATTACTGCCGAGCGGAGATAACATCAAACCCACACAAACAAAAGAAAATCAAATTCAAGGGATGTACGACAGGTTGGTGTTGAAGGAATTTTCCAGTGTAACAATATGAGATGTTGTTTCCTTTAAATTAATGACATGCACACTTTGCTTTTCTTTATTTTCTGTAGATTCGAAGCTTTAGTAACAGCTTCTGTGCATCGATCATCATGTTGTCTGGCTTATAGAGGATAATGTGTCGCCGTTGGTGTGACGTCTCCATCACACAGTGTTTATTTAGTTTGGATCTGAATTGGGCAAAGTGCCTGTGAGGTGGTGTTGCCATCTGGATTATTTCCTCTGGCACACGTTTCTTTATATTATCTCAGCATGTCAAAATTAGAAGCGAGTGTGGATGCAACAACCAATTTCATATCTTGATATCAGTTTTTCTCACTTCTTTGCTGTGATCACAGTCACTATGTAAATGTATGCAGTGTGTTTAAATGTGGGGGGTCTCGTATTCACTCCCGACAAGTTGAATTTCCTCGAGCAGTTGCATGAACGGAGCTGTGAATTCACTAATACTTCATCCTATTATTTTCTTTTTTTTAAAACTTTATTTTTCAGTTCCACAATAATTTAACAGTACAATGTTTTTGAATAACATAATACAATATTCCCACCCCAAAATCTTTCAAATAAATATTTACTGTATCTTCCAGACTATTGAGCGTACCTGTCTATAAACCGCTATTGAATTTATTCAAACAGTTTCATGTGGTCCACTCTGACCGGGTCTGATGTGATGGCGCTAAATGTATCGGCAGTACAGAGCTTGCTAGCTTGTAAAAGGCCAACGAGCTTTGTGCTGCCGATACATGAGCCACACCGGTGTTTAAGTTCAAAGCGTCGGAAAAAAGTAGCGGCTTATAGTCTGGAAAATACGGTAATCAATTATACATCAAAAGTAAAATGTTGTACATATTCTACAAAGGGTTTCAAGGAAACAGAAAATTTCCGTTGTGGTGATAATAGTCTATATCTACGCTTTGAGACCACCTCCTTTAACCACTGAGAAAACGATGGAGCCTTATCTGATTTCCAATGAAATATAATCACTCTACAGGCGAGTATTGTAGCGAATGTGACGGTATTTGCCTGAAATTGAAACATGGGGTGTTACTCCAAAAATACCTATTTTCAGATCCGGGGTTGGATCTCGACCACAAATTTTAAACAATACCTGAAAAATATTATGGTAAATGGAGTACATTTATATAGCACGTTCATGACCTAAGCTAGGTCCCAAAATGCTTTACAGGGCCACACACACACACACACACCGAGCTGCCATGCAAGGCGCTAGCTACCATTGGGAGCAACTTAAGGCTCAGTGCCTTGCCCAATGACACTTCAACATGTGGACAGGGTAAGCCGGGGATTGAACCCATGACCTTATGAGTACAGGCGCTCTACCACCTGAGCCACAGCCGCCCACATTACTCCAATAACTGTCCAGACATGAACAGGACCAAAGCATATGGCCTCCTGACGCCAGGCTAGGACCACATCTCGGGGAAGCTGGTTCTACTCCTGGGAAAAATCTTGCCAGCCTCTCTTTGGTATAACGGAGGCGATGGAGTATTTTAAACTGTATTAGACCATGACGAATGTGATCCTATTATTTTCTTCAGTTTGTTATCGCAGTGTCGCCTGTTGTGTATCCCAGCATTGGTGCTGCCACGTTTCACCCCAGCTTCCTCCAGATGTTTCCAACACATTACCAAATCACTGAGCAAAGAAAAATCCCTTTATGAGGCGATATAAGATCAGATTCAAGTGACAAAGCTGAGAGGTAATGACGGGTCCTGTAGTGGACATCGTATAGTGGCTGTTATTTACGTGCTTGCTGCTGGTTTCCACTCTGAGCCTCAGGAATAAAGAAGAAAGATATACGACAATGATTTCCACAGGAGGCTGACAGGAAAGCCACAACTTAAGCAGCAGGGCATGAAATTACCTACTTTATCATATCCTGGTGGATAATTGTTTTTGTTATGGCTTTCACTAGTGTTGCAGAATGGCCACAGTGTCGGTGTGAATCTGAGGAGCAGCAGCTGCACACTTTGTATTATTTTTTTTTTAGGGCAGTGTGTCCTTTCTGGCTCGCTATCTTAATCTGAGGGTTTTAGCACTGCTTACTTTGTTATTCTGTGTTTGGCTTTGTGTGTGTGTGTGTGTGTGTGAAATGTCTGAGCAGCTGCACAGGGGAGGTGTGATTGTGTGCGTGCCATGTGCCGTGCGTGTCGGTGTGTGACACGCACACATGGCAAAAGTTATTTCTATTTAAACACCAGCGGAGGTAGCGACACCTGTGCTGGCTGAACGCCTGCAGACACATAATGTTTTTTTTGTTGTTTTTTTTTACTGCGACTGCATTCACGGCGCAGGATTTACACCAGATGTGGCCCCAATTATTACATCAACAGAAGTCTGCCTCTTTAGCACGGCTGTCTGTAGCACTTTCACTGCAAACACAATCACAGGCGACGCTGCTGCTGCTGCTGCTGCTGCTTTCTGTCTCATGGCAAAAACAAAAGCAGGGGGAAAAGTGTGGAAATTTGCATTTTTGTGAAAGTTTGACACTTCAGGGGTTTTGACAGAAACTTCAGAGCGATGTTCACGGTGTCACACTTAGATGAATAAAATACTACAATTCACGTCAGTTGAATTGTGGAAAGTTACAAACGTGAAATGACAAATTTAGAAATATTTTTCCTGGAGCTGGTTGTATGCTGTACAGTAATTTAGGATGTAAAGTCTGTTTCTGTATTTAAAAGATGGATGTAGCCACTGGATTTCAAAAGTAAGTGAAACCAATGCTGCAGAGAAAAAAGTGCAATACCAACAATGGCCACTAGTTGTTGGCTCCAATTGACTTCAGTTCAAAAAGAGTCATTTTTAACCATGAAATACTAATACACAAAAATAATTGATGTTCATTGATTCAGGCTACAATGGACTCTGAATTGGACTGACCAGACCCAGCTTAAGGTTTTACTGCCCCTGCTAAATCGAAAAATACCCATGCATATGCAGTTGTGCTCATAAGTTTACATACCCTGGCAGAATTTTCGATTTTTTGGGTCATTTTGATCAGGATCATTTGGGTAGTTTTTGTTGTCATTGTGATTTAAAAAGAGTACACAGTTGTTTTACAATAAATGGCTTCATCCAACCACTAAACATGAGTGAAAAAAGTTTTTTCTCTCATTGACATAATCTGAAAAATAGCCCAAAAAATCGCAAATTCTGCCAGGGTACGTAAACTTATGAGCACATATATTGGGTGTTTTGAGCTGTAATGTTGACTGTGATTGGAGCATAGTCTCCAATAATAATAATAATAATAATAACTAATACACTTTATTTGAAATGCACTTTAGATTACGAGAATCTCAAAGTGCTACAAAGCAAAAAAGATAATAATACAGTTAAAAACTTAATTTAAACAGACCTATAAAATACACTTAACAAAAGGCTTTCCTAAATAGACAGGTTTTTAGTTGTGCATAAAAGATTGAGCCAATTAAAAGTGAAGCTAATGCTACAAAGTGCAGTACCGCTAATGACCACTGCAAAAAACTTCAATTGATTTCTATTCAAAAACCAAAAATACTACTTACAAGTGATTCTGACATTATTATTCGCGATCTTGTGTCCATCTGAAAATCATGTTCAAAAAGAGGAAGATTCAGGGGTGTGGTTAGTTTGATTGACAGCTCTGGTTTCCAATGATTTACAGGTGGTTGGGATTCCCATACATTTTGGGCATCACCCCTCCCTTCATGTCTAAATATGGTCGCTTTTAGCTCCAAAAAGCCATGAAGCCAATGTTCAAATGTCAAATCCCTGGCTTCAAAATGCGAGTCCACAAGCATCTCTTGTCTGCACTAAATTTCAATGAGTGTGAGTAAAAATAACCTTTCGAGTGGCTCAGAAAAATCTCATAGATCTTTGGTTACCTGGGAGCTTTTAAAGCCAAGTGTAAATGTGACCATAAATGGTTTTAGTATCTAGACACAGCCTTGATGGACCTTTTGTCTTACATTTGAATTTTTACTGTGAAGTCCTTACAGGTTGTAACAAACCTTGTCCACATTCAAAACTAAGCAGTAGATTTTTAATTCAAGCCATAAAAAAGGGACAAGAACAAACCGTAATTCTTTATGATACATTTTACTGATCCCAGTCCAACCACAGTGTATCTGTATCCACCATCTCGAGCTGCATGAGTTTTTTCAACACCCATTTCTGTTGGTGTGTCTCTAATCTGTGCAGCTGCAAACACCAGATTAGTCTTTTCATTTCATCCCTTGTTACCATGACAGCTATTTCCATGATAACCACCTTCACAAGGCGGGAGTCAAAGGTCATTCGAAGCAGCGACCTTAGCAACCTTGTTGAAATTCAGCAATTAAGTGCAATTGGCCGAGAGAGCCAGCATTCATAATGTCAGTCGATGGACGGATCAATGGTCAGATTGACTGGAGCTATAGTTCAGTTTAGTCATTGGTAGAATCTCAGTCCCTGCAGACGGCTGTATGGTACAATGTAGGGAAAGGATTCTGAACTTCAACTTCAACAAGCGTCTTTTGTGGTCATGAACTATTGAGTAATTGTGTGTGGTATATATATGCTGCCACGTTCAAAGTTATGCAGACAACACACATCTGTGAACCTCTGCCTGATCAAAGGATCCTGCAGCTAAAAACTCCATCACTTCCTGTTTAGTAAATAAACTAATGAGCAATAATTCCTCAGAGTATAAAGCTGAAATAAAACTGAAAACAAAAGTATATACACTGGTTAATCCTTTTACCCCGAACATTTAGCTGCTGACAGAAACTGACGTGTCAATCATATCACTGTAGTTCCTCAGTCATTTGTACCAGCGACGTGATTCCAGCTGATTCTGAAAGCCGACATGTGGAGCTTCCGTACACTACCGTAATGTAGGTAATATGTACAGCACGCTGCACATCATGGGATGACTCCATTCCCCTGCATTACTACCGTAATAGATGTAATCTCTACGAAACAATTCACTTGTGAGCTTTCAGAATGAGCTGGAATCACATTGTTAGAGCAAATGGCCGAGAAATTACAGTAAGTTGGTTTATGCTAGTCACTCTGCATTGAGGGTGTTAAGCTCAGTGTCGGAGGGTTAATAAATTGGGGAAAGTAGATTAAATCTGAGGTTTCAAGTCTTGGTTTTATCTTCAAGCTGCACACGGACAAAGCAACAAAAGTAAAATTTTAATTTTCCTTCTTAGAAACATAGTTGACGTACGACCTGTTATAAATTAAAACAATGCTGAAAAACTGATATGTGCCTTTATTTCATGCAGCCTTGACTATTGTAATACAATTTTTCCTGTCATCCTGAAAAACTACCGTATTTTCCGGACTATAAGCCGCTACTTTTTTCCGACGCTTTGAACCCTGTGTCTTAAACAATGGTGTTTCTCATGTATCGCTGGCATGAAGCTCGTTAGCTTTTTACAAGCTAGCAAGCTCCGTGCCGCCGATATATTTAGCCTCGTCACATCAGACCCGGTCAGAGTGGACCACATGAAACTGTTTGAATAAATTCAATAGCGGCTTAAAGACAGGTGCGCTCAATAGTCCGGAAAATACGGTAATTATACGACTGCTGTGATACTATAAGCTGAACACTGTTGCCCTCCTGTGGTCAAGCAGCAACACTATCCTGAAAAACATTTGCAACATTTTGGGGGATTTCTTGAAGCAGGATCCTCTGATCTTAACCAAAATGTAATCACGGGTTTCTTGTGTAATATCCTATCTGTCATTAAAAAAATAAACAAAAATGTAGCTGTGACAAAACAGTTTCCCTGGTGTGGCATTAATAAGATCTCTCTCATCTTATCTACATACTTGTATAGGTTCCACCTTAAGTTAGGTAGAAATAGAAACACTTTATTGACAGTATGTGTTCCTCACTTCCCCTCCATGCTGTTCAACTCACTACACCAGGAATAGATGCAGGTAAAGAAGAGGACGTTTTATTACTCACCGCACCACGCTGAATTTTTTTAATGCCTATTTCTGTTATTTTGTCCACCTCCTGTAGATCAAATTGAGCCTCGTCGCTGTAAATCTGCAGAGGAACAAACAAGGCTTGTAATCTGTGTATGGCGTTACACAAGGCTGGTAATAAATACACTCTGTTTTTACAGTTATTTTCTGCCCAGAGCCCGACTTCTGAAGTGTGTATATGGAGTTACACCAGGATGGTAATAAATAGACTTTGTAGATAAGACAACTAAGATTTCTCCTCTCCTCCTCTTCTTCCTCCAGTGATGGAGATGGAGCGAGTAGCAGAGTAAAGTGATTAGGTTTTATTATTTTCTCCAGACTCTGGGCTTCTGGTTGATTAAATTAAAGCGTGTAGCGGCTTGTCTGAACACAGAAGGGGTCAAAACGAAACAGAACAGGATCGCTCTTGGGGATTGGAGGCAGGATGAATGCAATATGATAGATAATATGGTTTTTGTGACGAGCGGGTGAATGAACTGAGATAATAATTATTGTGTCTCGTACCGTCCTGGAAATCTGTGTTTTAGAGAGCGGCGGGGAGATAGATGGTCCTAATGCGCTTTGGGAAGGAAGTGATGCAAGGTTCAGAAAAATGGACACGGGTCAGACGCAAGACTGACTGAATTTTTTATTTTTATTTTTCATTTCCAAACACCTATGAGGCAAGAATACTGTAATATTTCTATTTGATCTACATTTGAAATATGTTACTATAGGTGCACAAGCTGTGGAAAACAATACTTAATTATTATATCGTTTTGTTCTTGAACAGTGGAGAGAAAAAGCAGCAGCAGAAGTAAATACTCTACAGTGTGGTGTTGGAAATAAATGAGTAAATAACATTAAAATGTATCAGTGGGACGATTTAGTGGAAGGAAGCAGATATTGATTTATCTGTCAAAGACACGTCGGCAGGTGTTAATGTTTAACCTTGGTAGCCAGATCAAAACTGTAATTGCGTTATTGACTTTATTTATTTATTTATTTTTTCTTTAGGAAATACCATGAATAATTTGTGGCTTCTGATAATATTCACGAAAACCACTCCATGTGTGTAAATACAGTTTCATGACATCAATACTAATAAATATGATATCTTATTAATCTCAAGACTCAATTAAAATGCCAAAAAGAAAATCTAATTTCACTCAACCTTGGGCCTGAGGTTTGACATTGAGGAAAAAATATATTGATTTTGACTAAAAAAAAAAAAAGCTTGTGAGTGTTGGTAATATATTTGTAGCAGAAGAAAAATCATTTGAATGTTAAATGGAGCTGAATGAAGATCATTTTTATAAGGTTTGGAAATCCCAGTTCACTTTTTTATATTAGTGTCAATTCCAAAATAATTGACCTCAAATGAACAAGCAGCGAATATAAATATGCAAAGTATATATAAAGTAACTCTAACCCTTTGATCTTCAATGTTTTGGGGTTTTTTTGTGAGGAATTTGAATGTAAATAAAAATGTTGGGTGTTTACTCTCTAAAAAATGTTGCACTGAAAATAACACAGCTCAGGTTGTCCCACAGCTGGATCAAATATGCACAAACTAAACCTGAGATTATTTTGACTCAGCGTGGATTGAACTATAGACTGCATAGAGAAATGGACAAAATCTTTAGGGGTCAAAACTCGGCCAATGCAAAGTGCAATACTCCAACAGGCCACTAGATGCTGAGCTCCAATGGACTTCACTTCAAAAACTGCCATTTTTAATCCTGAAATATTCAGTCAGTACATTTCTTCCACGAGTCGTTCTGATGTCATCAGTTAAAGTCGACTCTTCTCCTCAGTGATGTGCTGATCCATCTGATAATCATTGATCATTAAAGCTTCAACATGAGGAAGATTTAGGGGCGTGGTTAGTTTAATTGACAGCTCTGGTCACTGTCCAGTGCTACAGTCTCGTACACACAGGGCAGTGTCCTCGGGTTCAAAGGTCAAACCCACCTCCTCACTCCTTCATTTTTATCCAAATATATTCACATCTGGAGTCCATAAACCACCAGATCCTGTCATGTTAGCTTCAACCACTCTGTATACCGTGGATGGGTGGATTGTGTGACCTATTTATGGAGAGTAATAATTTTTGTAACTGTCCCTATTCACGTTATTTTTGGTGTTTTTGGTTTCAAACCACCTCTCTGTACATTCACTATACTTTTCATTGTTTTTGTTATTTGCTTATGGCATCTACTTGTATTATTGTACCTTAAATTATGTGTCTTTGTCTATTTGAAATGGTATTGTTGTGGGTATGAGAACAGATTTTTTTCCTTTTCCCTTATTTCTTATGGAAAATTGACTTGTTTGGACTTGTTTTTAATAACCTCCTGGAACAGACTAAGTGTGAGTTTCAAGACATTACTGTTTACAGCAGGACTCTGATTTATTTGTGGTGGCCCGCCACAATATCAACATCAGCGGCCACATATTGATTTTCTATTTTTGTTTACTATTTCAAATAAGTAAAGTCTTATTTCATCGTGGAGCTGGACGCAGCACATTGATTCACTCAGCTCCACTTTGACTCTGTCTCTCTGACAAATACATTGACAACAGAGCCATACGGGAAAATCCTCTGTGCTGGTCTGTATGTTCACGACACTGTCGATCTCAAACTCTGAGAAGAAGTGATTAGCGAACATGAAAAGCCTCACGGGTTGTCGAGGTTTGTGTTGAGAATTCACATTTTCTGGATATAACACAAATGTTGAGGGCTGTCAAAATAACATTAATACTGAATGTTGATACAACTTGACACAAGAAAATAAATACGTGTCTGATCAGTGTGATTTGCTGTCTAATTAATTTGTTTTGAATATTTCTGCGGTGGCAACTGAAGCAGTGAGAGAGTCAGGAAGGGAGAT
>OOFC01001596.1:8217-21863 GCA_900323345.1 Pseudochromis fuscus | reverse complement strand
TTTTAATTTAAACAGAAATCTGCTGCTGATTCTTTTGTTTTAATGACGGATAAGATACGATACGATACGATACGATGAGATGCGATAAGATAAGATACGATAAGATACGATAAGATAAGATACGATACGATACGATACGATAAGATACGATAAGATACGATAAGATACGATACGATGAGATACGATACGATACGATAAGATAAGATACGCTATGATACGATACGATGAGATACGATGCGATGCGATAAGATACGATAAGATACGTACGATACGATAAGATACGATGAGATGCGATACGATACGATACGATACGATACGATGAGATGCGATACGATACGATAAGATGCAATACGATACGATAAGATGCGATACGATACGATAAGATAAGATAAGATAAGATACGTACGATACGATACGATACGATAAGATAGAAGACTTTATTGATCCCACACCAGGAAATATCTGTTGTTACAGTAGTGCTGGATAGACCAAAGCAGAGCTATACTGGGAAAAAATAGAAAGAACATCAAAAAATAGCAATCAATGAATACACACCAGGCCTGCATATATTTAAATCACCAGAAAAAAAACAAAAAAACATCAGACATTTGGGCGGCTAATTAGAGGTCTGGAGCCAGTGTATTTGAGTGATTCAAAAACTATGTATTTCTCACCAGAACAGTTTCCATTAATCAGGATAATTGGGATGTTTATTAATCTTTAATTCAACAAACTATCCCCTTAGCTTTGTGTGTGGGCAGATACAAACAAAGCTGGTCAACAAAATAACCCACCCACACTTTTTGCTTATAAGCTGAAACCTCAACAGATGAAGCAAATGAAAAACATCAATATCATCAAAAGCCCGTGTAGGAGCTCCATATGTGCAGCTCGTATGCATATTTTGTCCAGAGACCGTACAGTATTCAAAGCCTTGAAAACATCTTGTTTGAATGGACAGATTGTGTCCGAGCATACAGTGAACGGCCCCTTTAAAACTGTTTCTGATTAGTGGTTTTTCTCTTTTTTAAAAGCCCAGAGATGTTATGTGTAATGCAATCTTCTGGCTGTGTCAAACTGCTACCTCAGTGCGTACGCTGTGGACGACCCCAGAGATGCAAACAAAGGAGTCTCTGTTCTGGCTACATGCACCTTTTTCACAGGCACACATCATGTAAAGGCTGGGCTGGGCATCTTACTGCAGTGTTAAAACTTGCATTAAGGCATATGGACTCCTTCTTTCACAATAAGCTTGACCATACGTGAAGTGTTTCTGGGAGAAAAGTCTTAAAGCTATTTACACAGAGTAAACACAAAAGAAAAATGCAGAAAAACCTTTTACAAACACAACTGGGGAGAATTAGATCTTTATTTAATCCAAAAAGTATCACATATATGCATAAATGTATACAGTTATGTATATATGTCTGTATGAATGCAGGCATACATTCAGAATATTCGTTGGGCACTAATCACCATTTCAAATTGCTGCTGAAAATCATTCCATATTTGAACCTCTAATTTGTCTGATTTAACTTCAAAAGCAAACCATATGCAGCAAACCGCTGCACAGCTAATGCATACAATTAAACATCAATTACAAAATGATTGACTCACATGCACAGCAAGCAGTCAGGGAAATGAATTTTTTTATGACTCATAAGAAAATGCAGACATTTCTTGGAAGCGGTAGTTAAAAAATATATACATATTTATACATATTTATTTATAGGTTAACCTCTTTAGACTCTTCAGTGGGATAATCATTGTAAATCATTGTGGCCCAGACCCAAGAAAGTAATAACACCACAGGATGTGCTAATTTACAAGAGAATATACACAAAACTATGCATGAGATAAAATGCAGTGTGTCAACAAAACTAACAAAATTTAAGAGAAATATTTGAGTTGATTGTGTTTATGCTGTCAAACTAGAAAATATTGTAATAATAAATAAAGATAAGTGCCAATAGAGGTGAAGCTTATGAGTCAAATACTAGCTAAAAAAAGTCCTGTGACAGGTTCCCTGAGAACAATGTGACATGTTTTTTATTGCTTGTTTCATCTGACCAACAGTCAAAACATAAATATATTGGAAAAGCAGAAAATCTGAGAAGCTGAAAAACAGGCGGTTGCTGTAAATCTGTACATGCATTTATTTATTTATTTATTACACAAAATCTTAAGTGTTTTTAACATTTAGAAGGTGAAAATTATCCTGAAGACAACCATTAAATGTACCCATTAAGTAAATGTGCACATCCTCCCTGTTTAAAATCTGAATGTGCTCTATTAAAGGATGGGAAGCCAAACAGTGGACTCCTGTGTTCAGGAGGCTCCTCAGTGTGTAAGCTTCTATTTGACGCCACTGACAGAGCATCAACTGCAACTGACATGTTTTGAAAAGCCCAAATTGCCTTATCCACTAAGAAGGTATTTGTTGACACAACACTGCAAACCTGGAGTGGGGTGTCGCTGATTGACACATGACCGCCGCAGCAGCGAAAACTACAAAGCTGGACATTTATCCCAATTAGCACACACCCATGTACGCACGCAAAGTGACATAATTAGGGCAGGCCAGAAAATGTGGCTGTACCAACGATGGACCTCGGAGTCTGTGATGTGTGCAGTAAGTAGACAATAAGCTGCTAAAGCTCTCACTCGACCTCTCATTATCGTCACTCAATCCCAACATCAAAGAAAAGACAACCTTATGGCTATAGGATGATGGTGAGCGTGCATGTGTGTGTGTGTTTGTGGGGGTTTATGAGAGCATGTGTGTGTGTGGTGGGGGGGTTTATGAGTGTATATATGTGTGTGTGTGTGTGGGTGTTTAAGTGCACATACATATGTTCTTGTTCATCAATCTTTGCAAGGCCCAATTTAGGTTTTACACCACGAGAGTAAGCACATTTTTGCAAAGTGAGGACATTTCAGCCTCTCTTCACTTCTTCAAAGGGCTGTTGGAGGGTTAAGACATTCTTTCAGGGTTATTGTTACAATTAGATTCATTTTAAAGGCTTGGTTACACAAATAAAAAAGGGGGAAGGTAGCTCCAATAAAATGTTTAAAGCGCTGCTCGTAGATTAGCGAGGAAGTTTTTTTCATGCATCATATTTCAACATTCACTGAACCACATCTGAAGTTTCTTTTGTTACCATTTTATTAGAGCAGTAACTGAATGTTGAGAGGAAGATATTTAAAACACTGGACACATAAATCTTAAAATATGGGTGAGTGAGAGTGAGAAAATAAGTTTCAATGCATTTTGTGAGTATTTAACGTCTGTATGATGATGTATTTCTGGCAAAAACAGGATATGTAGGCGGGACAAGACGGTTGGAGTGATTTGATTGGACCACTGAAACACAACAAAACCCCATAGCTAGCTAGCTAATGTTTTTAGATAACATTAGCACTACATACTAACTAATGTTATAAGAAACTACTGGTTTCTACTATAGCTCTGACTAGTCTCTGCCAATGTTTTGCCACTAACAACAGACTGATTGACAGATGGATGCAATGATACTATTGGTTGAAATTGCTCTGGGCAAGAAGGACCAGGAAGTAGATGTCCTTAACTTTGATATAAAAATAAAAGTAATCAAAGTGTTTGTAATTTCTTTTGGATACCAATGCTAAGTAAGTGAACAATATGATCTCTAAGTATATCTCACATGCATGTTAATGTTGTCAGGTCGTCCTCTCCACTAGAGCAGAGTGCACAGTTTGCATGCAAGCAAAACTACACATCTCCTTGCACATGTGCTTATGACTTAAGAATAACTTTGTGTTAGAGAACGTGTCACTTCCTATTACGGTAAACGTGTGGGTGTTTGTGAAAGAGAAAGACAGCGTGTGTGTGTGAGTGTGTGTGTGTGAATGTGTGTGCCCTGGCGTCCTTGGCCTCCTGGCGTTGTCCAGTGCCTCTCCCCCGACTTATTTGGCGAGGTGCTAATTGACATGAAGCCTCCACCTCATTGTGTTTTGTCAGAACATGAAGGCCCTGCTGCTGGATCAACAAATCCTGGAGCTCCAAATTCTGCCATATGTCCAGCCATGTGTTCTCATCGACCAGCTGGGAGCACTCAGCTCTGTGCCTGTCTAACTAAGTGACTGTGTGACTCCGGACCAGTGCCTCAATGAGCTTGAAATGGTGAAACGTTTCTGCTGGTTTGGCCGTGAGCGACTTGTCGAGCTCAGAGGGCTGACATGTCACTAACAATGTCAGGGCTGATGCTTTAATCCCTCTGACGTTAAAGATGTACGTTAATGTGCTTTGGATAACATCATCTATCAAAAGGCACATGTTGTGTGAAGGATTATGGGATATTTTGCTTGTGAGGAATTAAATGTTTTCCTCCTTGGTGAAAGCGGGTCATACTGATGGAGTGATGCTCATTTCAAGGCTACCCAGTCTAATTACTTATTGGTCTGACACTGATCATCAGTGACTGTTGAAAGGGTTTTTATTGAAATTCTTCGTGTGCAAAAAGCACCGCTTTGGCACTTTTTGGCGTACGGCCTAATAGAAACCTGAAAAACATTTCTGGCAATAAAACTGTAATGCAGCCGCAAGAGAACAGCCTTGTGGGGCAAGCTCATTTCTGAAATTTCACTTCAGCGCCGAGGCCGATGTGAAGATATTATTTGAGCTGAGAGAGATTTAATAGCAGTGATGAAAGGTGACACATCTCCGTGACTTGTGTTTTCCATTTATATATTTAACCAGAAAGTGTTTCCATTTGCACTGTTTTCACTGGGAGATGTATACATTTAACTTTTTCCAGCAAAATACACGAATCTATTCACTCTTTTTGGTAAACGCTGACACCAGTTTCCTGAGGCGTTTATTTACCGTTTACGTCTGTGTGGGATTCAGAGGAAAAGACGTGGGCTGTCTTACCTGGTTTGGCGACCGAAACTCTTGGTTATTGTCATTCATGTACATGTTGTCACCATCAAACTGTGGACAGAAATAGAAAAGAGAAATAAACATGACATGCAAGAAGAGATTTGAAAAAGAGTTTAAAAAAAGAAAAAGGAAAACCGGGGGCCTGGCGAGGAGGCACCGAGAGGAAAAGCTTTTTACGGGTGGCCTGAAGTGTGAGACTAATGACTTTGTCACTTTGGTTAAACCTCGTGGTGGCATGGCAGCGTGGGTAATTACTGTTCGTCAGCGGGCCGGTAATTAGGCTACATGAGCACAGTGACGAGAGATGGGCTTTTCCCTGTGGGCTCTGATGTGTGTGTGAGAAAGAGTGTGAATGAATCTGCGAGTGCGTACAGTAGTAAAGTGTGTGTGACTTTTAGACTTGGTATCCAGTGTGTCTGTGTGTGTGTACTGTGCAGTGAGAGCATGCTGTGTCTTCAAGATTGAGCTAATCAGGCTTTGAAGGATCACTTGCTGCAGGTGCCAAAACACTGCTCGACACGGGGTCAGGACTCACAGAACAACACATGACCCTTTGACCCCTGAGGGCACTGGGAAACAACACCGAGTCACCAGTGGAGGGGCTACACGTGCAACACGCTAGCTCTGATGTCTAGCATGTTACCGAGCTAAATCCCTGAAGAAGTCCCCAGTGAGATTACAAATGAAGAAGAAAAAAAAAGAAAAGAAACAACACATGCTCTGTTTTTAGCTCTGGAGAAAATGAGATTCTGCCCCACAAACGGCTCAGTTACTGAACCTGTGCACTGTCAAGGTGACTGAGAAACTGCTACCATGTTAAGAAGAGGCTGCATTGTGAAATGCCCTTGGCTTGCAAAGGCATGGAGGTTTTGTCATGCCACACTTGCAGCAAATGGAACGAACCTTGACTAGACTGGATAATAGCACTCAGAGCACATGCATGCACACACACACACACAGAAACACAATGTGGCAAATAACACCCCCCCACCCCCCACCATCATCCCATCCTGTTTGTTTGTTGGCTGAGGTCATTCTCTGTAGCAATATGATCAAACTAGACAGCACTCCATGTCAAATTCCTCAGATGTGAAGATATAGTGGAGAGGTGAGGTGGCTTGTTACAGCTCGATATGTAACAATGACCTGAAATGTAACAATGATGCAAATTGTTATTAAAACAAAAATTGAATAAAACCCAAAATGTAACAACTGGTCAAAAATGTAACAGGATGCTGAACCCAGAAAGTAAAAACTTCGCCCAAAATGTAACAAACTTCTTACATTTTGGGTTTTATTACATTTTTTTATAACACTTCAGGCTCAGCACTTTTCTTACATTATCAACCAGTTATGACATTTTTTATAACAGTTGAGGACATTTCAGGTTACATATCAGGCTCTAACATGGCTCATTATCTCTGCTTTGTGCCAACATAGAAAGCAAAGCAAACCAACGGTCTGAATGATAAACACACACACAACAACACAAATGGATGATAAGATATACCTGCTCAAAACAATGACCAAATAGGTAGACTAATGGACGGAAATGGGCAGAATTCCTGGGAGGGGGGAAATCTAATATCGACAGTGGTAGACAGGAAAAAGTCGAAGTAGCTAAATGAGCATGAGTGGCGAGAAAGAGAAATTACTGTACATTATTACAGGAGAAAGGCCGGGGGAATGAACGGCTGCCTCGGGGCAATGCTTGGTTAACGATGCATATCGTGGAAGCCCTAGTGAGGATTCACTTGGTTATTCTAATGATTGCATTTACATTCAACCGCAAACACGAAACCGAGACGAGAGCTGCATATAAGCTGCGTTTAAGCCTCATTCACACCTCACATGATTAATCCAATAGCCCCGCACCAGCAGTAAAAACTAACACGTGTATTTCAGGAGAAACTGAATGCTGACTAATTGTTCAGCGCTACAGATAAAGATGCTAATTTGCCTAATCAAGCGTGGCGGCGTCTATCACCTGACTCCACCGAAGAGAGCAGTGGCTGTGGCTCGGCGAGAGGGCCAAAGAGATGTTGACCTTGGTGACATATCTGCAATAAACTCTTCACTTCTCACATGAAAGCCTCTTGTCCTCGCCTAACTGAGCAATTTCATTCCATTGAAATCCACTTTGATATCACTGGTGACGTAAAGCCACTCTGAGAGCTTCTTTAGGATAAGATTCTCTCGGGTGAAAAGGGAGTGTACTTACCGAACAATGCCATTATTTTTCACCCCACAACACCGCCCGATCTTACGTTACAGCCAATTTCGCAAACTGAATCCTCCGAGCGCAGAGCCTTGTTAGTTTCCGCTCCGGAGGAAGAAATGAAGTAAGATCATGCTCATTTCCACCAATTTCATCCGCAATGTAATATTCACCAAAAAGGCCAAAAACAGCCTGGAAAGGTCAGCCATTTTGTGCTTCAACATGGCCGCCCATATATTGCAATGTAAAGCTCTTTCTTCTTGCTCTTCTCCTGATAGCTCTCCTTTGCACTACCTCGCTCTCTCCCACTTAAAATGCCAATTTATCCTCAGCTCAATGCTATCAGCTCTGCCATTACTCCGCATATACTGCTCCACAGAAGCTGCCCTGTTCCCTCTCTTCTTTATTCTCCCCTCGTCATCATCTTCCTCTTTTTCCCTCAATCTCTCCATCTTCACACTGTTTCACCTCCTCCTTGCTTGCCTCTCATCGCCACATCTCTCCTCGTGCTGCAACCTCCCTTCTCCTCCTCTATCTGCCTCCCTACCCCTCTTTTTTCCCCCTCTTTTCCTCTCTTTCTTCAGCGGGCCTTGGCATCGCTTTCTCATCGGCGCTCTAATTGGGCATTCTGCCTGAGACAAGGGCCTCATTAAGCAGTAATTACACACATGTTGTTTTCGGCAAACATCTCTATTTGGATTGCTTTGCATGGTAATTGTTCAGCAGGGACCACTGCTCGCGATGTTTCCCTCCGTGACACACGTGGTGCTGGTAGAGAGGAATAAAAACATGGAGGAGAAGGCTGGAGAGGCAGGGAGGGGGTGAGAACAGAGGAAAATAATAATAGGTTGTGGAAGAGAGACAAATTGAGAAATAAAGAATGCATACATGAGAGAGGGGGAAGGATGAGAGTAACACAGAAGCAGGAAAGAGACTTAAAGGGATGAAGGCGATGCTGAGGCAGAAAATGTAGAAAGACAATGAATAAATGACAAAAAACAAGGTAGACAGATTCACCGTGAGAGGGAAAATGAGATGGAGAGGTAGAAAGAAAAAAGGCACGGAGAGTGAGTAAATGAGGAAGAGGAGTGAGGAAAGTAAAGACAGTGACAGAGGGAGGCAGAGAGAGTGAGTCCCAGAACTAGGTCATGCCTCGCAATCATCGACAAAGCTGAGCGTTTCAAAAATAATGAAGCCACAAGGTGGAAGTAATGCTAACTAGCATATCCAGGGAAAACATGTAATATTTACACAGTGCTAATGGTGCAATACAATGCCGTACAATCTTTTCATCTCCGAGTGCACCGGTGAGACAGTTGATGGCAGGATCGGAGGCAAAATTACAGACTCCACTGAAGACTGGTTTTGATTGATGGACAATTCATATAAGCTCCTCGCTAAGCCTTGCAGCCTTAACAACATCTGTTTGTGAAGAGGGTGGGGTGTGTGTGTGTGTGTGTGTGTGTGTGTGAAAGCCATAAATGTCCAGTCATTAGTGAGGAAAAAAGTGACCTTGTAATGATGAAAAAAACAACAACTCAACTTTTAAAGCTATGAAAGCCTTTATCTAGGAAACTAATTAAAATAAGAGTTTCCATACCTTTTCAATCTGGACCTAATTATTCGAAACACAACCTATTTTACGTGTCCTCTAATAATGTAACACTGCATTTCTTGTTAATATGTAAAAAAATTGATCACAGGCTTCAAAGGATCATCAGTTTATTTACATTGCTGTTATGTAAAAGTTTGAGGTATTTCCTATTTTCTGCTCCATATAAAATAAACATACACACAAAGAGTAACTACTTGCTTTACTGCAGGATTAGGATTTTACACACAGCGCTTGTGATCAACTTGGCTGAAGATTAAAGTACACGGTGTAAAAAAAAAAAAAAAAAATCTCTGCCAGCTGTGGCACCGAAATGTTGCTTTTTAGTATTATTATGAACAAATCAATTACACCAGTGAGTTTGTTTAAGACACACTGTCACAATATGACCTTTACTCTAATGAATGATCTTTTCACATCTCATATATTATCATCCTGTACCAAAGTGCAGCACATGTACTAGAGTAAATAATATAAGATGAGGTATTTTTACCCGCTCAGCATTCGACCGCTGCAACATATGTAAAGAAAAAAAAAGCATATCACACTGCAAAAGCAACCACAACAAACTTTTTTGAACTTTTCAATTAATTAAAAGAGAATCTATAAGCAGAATATGTAATAGTTGTGACTTTAAAAGCCTCTGCCAGTACACCAAGTCTCTAAAAATAATTCTCTCACCGAGCGGAATTAATAAGCCCAGAACAGTACACAGCCATTCTGTGAAGAAAGGGGTGTGGTGGTGGTGGTGGTGAGGGCTCATGCAATATGTATGCCTGTTTGAGCACCCTTCTTCCTCATCTTCCCCCTCTTCTCTTTATTTCTCTTTTTACATCTCTCCCTCTCTCTCCCTCTCTCTCCAGTCCTGTGTTCAATTAAGCTGTAGGAGCGACCTAACAAACCTCAACCTGAGACAATGTGCCACTGAATTTTGATGTTGCCCAACTTGTCACTGCTGGTTCAAAGCCAGAACGGATGAGACAGACAGAGGAGAGGATGAGACAGACGGAGAGAGACGCACACACACACACACACTTAAAAAGAGAGGAAGAGTGAAAGACAAGAGGGTGAGAAGCAGAAACAGACAGGATGGAAAGAAAGAAAGAAAGAAAGAAAGAAAGAAAGAAAGAAAGAAAGAAAGAGCAGCTCAGTTTTTATAGTTGCATAGGAGGAGGAGAGAGAAAGAGGGAGAGACTATAGTAACAATTCTGGTGTTGCACCACGCCCCAAGCAAACAATGAACACGGGCAAACAATGAACATGGCACACACACACACACACACACACATCTATATACACAAACACATGCATATACACACACACACATGCACACACACAAAGCCCATAAAAAGCACAGCCTGTGGCCATGGCGACACATGCTCTGTTGTCGTTAGATAAGGGAAACAGGGCCTCTTCCTGGGTGTGAGAGTTTGATCCTACACACACACTACACCCACACAACACTACGTGCTGCAGCAACACTCGGGTCACATGCACCGACACCCTGATGTATCCTCACCTTTATCAGCTGCAGGGTTCATTTTCATATTCAAAACCCAGCCTATGTTAATCAGGACGCGCAGCGCTCCGGTCAGTGGACCACATAGACGCCACGGTCAGATACAGAGCAGATACACGGAGCAGCTTCCCGTATCTCTCAGGAGGGTTTTGATGGAATTCTGTTTGGAGTTGTCTGGCTTAGTGCCATCCTAGAAAGTATTTGGTTGTAGGGATGGAGGAGATGAATCGGTGCAGCGCTGCATCTCTCAAAGGACTATTTTCAAAATCGCTGAAAGTGGAGCTGCGTTACCTCTCCAGCTGATTTCTGTTAAAGAAATATTTTTGTTTTATTGTCAGTGATGGAGCGACACGTCCATCAGCTCACACCTAATGAGCATCAGCTCACGGAGACACGCAGCAACCTCCCCATCAGAACACAAGCTTTATCACAAAAGACATTATAGAGGTTTTAAACTGCTTCCGGCTCCACCTATGCTTTGTGATGTGCAAAAAAAAAAAAAAAAAAAAAAAAAAAGAAGCAGACTGAAGCTCCCATTCATCCACTTTGCTGTTGCACTGGAGCGACCGCAACACAGCAGCAGCAGAGATGATGAGAGATGGGAGGAGGAGATTGTGCGGGGAGGGTGAGACGTGTGCGGTGGAGGGCAGGTGGGTTGTGGTGCTAAATAAGGTTTTGTTTCCACCGTGAACTTGTGACTTTGTGAGTTCACAACGAAGATAGAAATCTTAACGTTGATGGTGACGCATGATAGTCCGCAACGTTTTAACTGCAGTGACGGGTCAATGGCTGTGAGAATAGGATGAGATTTCCTGTTTTTATTTCCTGCTTCACACATATCTGTCATCAAAAGCAACAGATGGGATTTCTGTTGCAAATGCACAAAGTCGAAGTGAAACAGTAATAATACAGCATGCAGCTTTACATGCTGTGTGCCTTTAAAACTTGGACGTCATGCAACATGCCACCAGTAAACCACACATGTGATTTATGTTTGCCATCCCACCAGGTTACTGAGGTTATTCACTGATGTTAGTAGACAAATATGTGTCACTTTAAACTTTAAATCATTATGTCTCAACTTTTCTTCTGCAGTCCCTTTTTGATTTAAAATGACTACCGATCAATCATGTGATGTCCAAGCAGTCACTGTAAGTTTGACCCACAGAGATGCATCATCTAACTCTGCAGTTCTCAGATGAACATTTTTGTCTTTCAGCTCATTGCTTTGTTTTTTCTGGCCACAACTTTTAGCATTTCAGTTCCCTTTCCTCCCTCTGTCTTCGTGCAGGCAACTCTTCAGAGAAAAACCTCTGAAAGTTTTCTAAATTCAGCAGCAAGAGTCTGTGAAGAACAAAACAGAACTAAAAGCAGAGTAAGTAACAGACTTCACATTCATTAGGTAAACGTGAAACATAAACGCTTCAGTGCAAATAAATCTGAAGTTGAGAATAATCTGTCAGTGTTGTGTTTTTAGCTTGTTTCTGCTGAATGCAAGTGGCTGAAAAACGTGTTTTCATACTTCAACAGTCCAATAGTTTTGTATTAAAACGATCCATGTGCAGCTTTAGGTTAAAGCCCCAACAGGCACAGCTATTGGAGTTGTCAGAGGAAGCACGGCTGCCTCTTCCCAAAGAGGTGTCAACTCACTGTTTGATTGTGTATCATCAGTGTGTCTGTGCAGTAACTAGAGCAGAAAGCAAAAGAGGTCACAACCATGGAGTGAGCCACGTGTGAGTACATGTGCGCAGGTATAACAGAAAAAAAAAAGTTAGACCAAAGTGCCACCCACATGGCCTCCCTCATCCTGCTGTGGTGACTTTCAACGGCCTGCCTGCTAACCAGCGCTGGGAAACACCTTATTAGCATCGAGCACAATCGCATCGCATGCAATTAGCAGCTAGCCCCAGCAGGCGCTGCGGTGCTATACTTAACAACATAGGTGCTACTACCAGGAAAGTAGTTATCCCACCAGTCTACCTGACAATCGCACTGTCTGAGGTGAGACTGTGTATGTGTGTCTTTGCACGTTTGCGTGTACAATGTGTGTGTCCTGTACAGTACAGTCTCTACGTGAGTGTGTGTCAGTGAGGTTTCTCTGGAGAGGATGCAGAGCACAAGCTACTTTTAACTGACTGGGGTAAACAGTGATGAGAGAAGATAAAGGGCAGAGTGAATGTCACATTACCCCAGCCCTTTGCCTCTGCTCACCGCAGCATCAGATAACTGCAGCAGGAAAAAAAGTCTGGTTTCCTCTAGCATATAATTGGTTATCTCATTGCAATCTACTGCTCTCTTGCCTCTGCACAGAATAAAAGTATGAAAGAGCAAAGGGAGAAGAAGAAGAAGAAGAAGAGGAAAAAAAAAAAGCCCGAAGTTTAACTGTTCTTACAGTGACTGAAATAAATCATTACCAGCATAGGAAACACAACAGACTATTTCCTCACTTAAACATGCAGCACAGAACAGAAATGGACAGAACCAGGTTGGGTTCACTTTAAACTGCAAATAATTATAGCACTCGAGACCCTACATGACACAGGGCAACACACTTGAAAATAAATGTAGCTGTGAAATTCACAGGAAGTAAGATTACAACATGTGCTGATAACAGACTATTCAAATATAGATGTATGCTTTATAAGAAGTGCATTCTGTGTAAAATAATTCTTTATTACAGTCATGCATGAAGCTTTTCATAAAATAAGTTGATAATGATTAAGTCTAAAAATGTCAAAAGTGTTTTTCAGATGAGAAGTGAATTTGTTTCTGTGGATGCCCACACAGTGTGACCCGACTGTAGCAGCTATGGAGGCGGATTTAGCACCTTTGCATGTTTTCACACATATGTTACTGCAATGAAGAAACTATGTGTAAATTCAAGCAAAAACATGCAGTATTTGTGTTGTGTGGAGGGAAAATCTAGAAAAATAACTTGTGCTGTTGATGTGTTTCCATATTTATGCATGAAATCTATACAATATGTGTGACTTTAAATAAATGTAAAGAGCATTTTCATCAACATCTTCTCGGTTTGGAGGCTCTGAGGTTCCTCGGGGCCCAGGTCAGCACCTTAAGGCACCACCTCTCCAAATAAACTGGCAAGTGTTAACAGAAGAGACTTCAGAAATTGGGGGCTTGGCTACTGTATCTCACCACAGCAGTGGGCAGTCTTTTCCTAGATGGATTGATGCCTGGAGGGGGGGCAGTGTGGAGCCTAACCCCTCGTTCACCCACACTGTACCGGGCCTGTGGTTAGAGAGAGAGACAGCGGGGAGAGGAAGAGAAAGAGGAGACAAAAGTAGGGAAGGAAACGAGATGGCGGGGCTTTAGTTTGCAAGGTACAAGCAGGACATTTGTAAAGGGAACATGTCAA
>OOFC01001593.1:0-12867 GCA_900323345.1 Pseudochromis fuscus | reverse complement strand
GAAATGGCTGTGCTACATGATAGTGTTAGAGGAAACAGGGGTGTCAATGAGGGAGGGAGGGAGGCGGCGGAGGAGGGGATGAAGGGGTGGAGAGGGGGTGACGGGCAGACACCACAGGGTGTGTTGGGAGGTGGGGTGGACCTGGCTAGTGTGTGTATGTGTGTGTGTGGAGGTGACAGACAGCAAAGCAAGTCCCCAAGGTGCTCTCTAAGGAGCAATAGATAAAGATTCCCTGGGGAAATTTCTCTCATTAGTCCTCAGACACAGTTCAGTAATTCAGCCGTGTCAGGTTACTGTTTGTCATGAGACTAAAAAAAAAAAAAAAAAACTAAATAAATAAATAATATCAGTATAGGAAATATTTAAAGCATCACTGATTTTTTTGTTTTTAGATAAGTAATTTAAAAACGCACCTAATTTTAAATTCTTGTCACTAATTGTACTCCATAGAAGGCAATTATGAGCAATAGCAAACTCAGTGTCAGATACTCATCCCCCCACTCTGCCGATAAGCCAACTTTTATGATTGAATGAAGTTACTCGGCCCCAGTGGAGTATTTTAAACCTGATGGCAGCAGCAATATCGTTTGTCAGCGGAGCAGGCCGCAGCAAGATAAACGCGCTATCTGTCGACACACTGTACTGTTTACCGCTCACTATAACCAGCACAATCGAGAGCTAAATTCACTGGGAACATACAAAGGAAGAGCTCTGATGGTGACACCAGAGATATATCCGGAGTAAGAAAACACCCTGGTCTAACGGGCCAACATATTAATCTTGCCACCAACACAGCCTGCAGTTATCTCCTCTGTACAAGAGCTTCTCCACGAACAAAAGAAGCTCTTCCTCAAACAGAGTTGCAAGTTTTGGACATTTTTATTACACTGTTAGCCGCATCAATTTTGAGCAACAAAAGGAGCCCGCGCTTGTGTGTCACCTCTGAGACAAAGCCAAACCAAGACAAATGAATTCCTCGGCATGTGATTGTTTAAAAATGTTGGGGTGGTGGGTGGTGGAGGGGAGAGGATCTATTTTTTTTCTACACATCGTCTTGACACAACAGCACAGATACAACAAATGTGCCCTTTAGGAGACAGAGACGCCCGATAAGACAGACACACAGCTGTGACAGTCAGGGCAGGAGGAGGAAGTGGTGCGAGGGGGGAGGGGGGGTCCAAATGTATGAAGAAAACTCAATCCTCATCTCGAGTTCATTATATTTTCAGCATTGTAATCAATAATCACAGACGCCCGCCTGCCTCTTCCTTCCTTCTCTTTCTCCACTTCTGTCTGGGAATTAATGAATAATAGAAACATCATGAAATTCATTTTCCATATTTCTAAAACCTGTGAGGACTATTAGTCTGAGAATAGATGCTGGATGCTGTTGGCCTTTGTCACCCTCTCCAGCTTCCTGTAACTCTCTGGCCGTCTGCATGCCTAAGCAAGGAGGCCAAGGCCTTTTACTCCATTGTCAGATGGAAATGGAAGTCTGTTTCTCACTATAATTGCTCCTCTGTGTCTGTATCATCTACACCGACGCTGGAAAAAGGGAGAAAGCAAAGACGTGCGAGAGCATGAGAGGCCTACTTGCCCTCTGCTATAATGCTATCAACCTCAACAGTCTATTACACCTACTGCTCCTCATCTCACTCATTATCCTCATGGGTTAAAGGTCAGACCGTAGCCATCCCAAGTGGTCGTTTAACTCTTCTTAACACAACAAAGAATGCAGATGACATCGCTGTTGCATAAAAAGGTTATGCACAGCACAACCCAAAGAGGTCTCTGACGGCTCACTCATTGCATATTTAAAATTTTTTTTTAAAAAAAGAGTGGAGGGGGGAATAAGCACTTCGGTCTCGGCCCTCACCTCCATCCTTTGGAATGACCGATGGTTCGCCTCTCACCGTGTGCGGGGAGAATAACAGTTCAGCCTTGTGGTGACCTTGGATATATCCTGGGCCAGTGGTGTTTTAATACAAGCACAGCTCTCACTTTATGGATACCTTTGTATTATTAATACTATGAGAAATGAGAGGCGAGAGGTGAGAGACTCCGGGCTGGGTTTATGGATACTGTAGCGCCCAGCAGCCTAGACCTGGTCCATAGGAGCGAGCAGTGAAATAAAACCGCACAAACTTTACTGTTAGTGAATACTGAATAACACAGGGACTGTTCTGTGCTCAGGGCCACACACCAACAACATTACAATTAACAAGGGTTCATTTTAAAAACATTTTATCACTCTTCTGGGATTAACACAGTGCTAATATATCACATCCTTCCTCGGCAAAGTCCTGTGCCAACATCGAGTTTAATAAAACTGGAGTTGCCTGTAAATGTAATTTCTGGAGCAGGCAAAAACACTGATGTTCTTCAAGCATTGTGCCTAACCTCTGGACTCCAAAAACCCACAAAATAGAATTATTACACCCCGAGTAGTCGGGTTGGAGTCGGTCATGCGCTGCTGAAAGCCCTGCCTGTGTCTGCGATGGCACATTGATCAACTGGATGTCCTCAGGCACAGCTGGGCTAGCCAAGCAGAAGCAGCAAGAAGCTTATAAAACACTTTTAACCAAACTGGAGGGCAAATCAGGCTGAGGATAAGCACATTTCAGAGGAGGGGCCGTGTGCGATTTTGTCAGTGTTTGCTCAACAGCGTGTGGATGTGTGACTGTGTGTTTGAGCTGGAGGGGAGCTGTGTCACAGCACCTCGAGGCCAATCTCCGAAACAAGCCAAGCGCTTGAAAAGTGGGACAGCCCCCTGCCAAATGTACGACACAACAACTTCATTTAGAGCGCCACAAAGTCAGCGGAAAGTCGTCCGGGTTGCGAGACGAGACCGAACAACAACTTCATCTTCCTATTGGCTAGTACACACAGCATTCATCAAAAAAGGGTGATTATGACATGCATAACACACCCAATACAAAATATACAAAGAGTGGATATTGTGAGGTTTCGTGTGTGTGGAAATACACACCAGAGAGCTATGAGGGAGACAAAGATGTAACATTGTAAGAGATTATGACTTCTCCCTTCATTTGAATCTGCACTCAAGTTGAATAAAGCTATTTATAGAAGTGGCTTTGGAGCTGCACTGAGAATTATGTAAATTCAAATAACATATTCTTTATATCAGAGTGAAAATAATGAAGGCCCTATAATGTGTTCCTTGTAACAATGAACGAGTTTGAGGAAATTTTCTTCAGACCCTGATCTTGCAGAACAATGCCTTGTTCATGGACAATTAAAACAAAGAGCAATGGGGTTCTGCTGGGACGCAGCAATGAGCATAAATGTCCTTTATGGCGCGTGCAAATTGTCCCGTTTTTACGACGGTTGAGCAGGCTCGACCTTAAGGAAGAAAAATCAGACAAACGCCCGTCTTCATCCCCCTTATTTTCTATTTCTTTTCATGTACAGTGTCTCCCTCACTCACTCTCCTTGTCTCCATCCAACTTTCACTCCCAGATTTTACTCCTACCTTTTGCAGCTGTGCATGATAGCTGATGGAGCCAAACACCATCTCACTCTTTCATCTTCTGCCTGCTTTCCCCATCTTACTTTGCACTTCTCTCTCGGTCTTTACCGGCTTGTAACGAGCCGCAATTCATAGCACATTTATTTTAGATGCTTTCTAGTGAATCAACAGAAAAATCAATAAGGCTTGTACAATCATAGTTGCTGTTTTCAGAATGTGCTACAAAAAAGTAACAGGCAATATTGATCCAGCATTTTCCTAGGAGTATATACAGTGTGTACGAGTGCAGCGCCTCATAAATGAGTGCATATTTTATGTCACAAAGCCATAAACCTAACACTCAGGAGAGGATTTGAAAGACTGTGTACCCATAACTTTCTAAAACTGCATAAAAATCACAGCAGGGGGAAAAAAGTAACATCAATGAGAAATCCTCAAGCCACCGAATGCTGTAAAGATATCGCAGTAAACTGTGCACCGTCTGACTGGAATATTAAGTTTTAAACAAGTGGGAAACTGTGGGAGAAAGACAAGCATGTGACAACACAAGGCCAGGCAAACACAACTTTTGCCATGAGGGCAGGAATCAAACTATTGGAGCAGACTGGCCAGCAATTATAACAACACCCTATATACCTATCACTCTATAGTTATGATTCTGAGGTCTTGTTATCGATAAAAATGAAGATGATTATACAAGAGCTGCATAAACAAAGTAGACAAAGTTTCAGGAAAGTCAGATTGTGAACTGTTTAAACCCAGATCGACATGTGTAAATGAAAGTATGCATAAAAATATATATAATATGTCATAGCAGTACTAGTTTCCTCATTTATGTCACAATTTATGAGTCCAAATTGTCCAGGGGTGATAAAAGATGCCACCCAGTAATGTGGATCTCTTATTTATGTTTCCATAGTAGGTCCATCATTTACAGTATAGCCATAATTTCCATTCATTATACAGAAACACACTTCCAACACACATTTTTATACTTAATTACAATTTGGCCTTGTGAACACCTTTGACATTAAAGACAAAGCAAACATCACCATCCTGCCATGTGATTGGGAGCATCTTTTTTTAATTAGTGTTTACTCTGTGCACGTATGTTTGTGTATAATTTTGCATATTTTGAGATGAAGAGGTTAACACAAATGTGCAGCCAAGGATGACGACAACAGGCGCCCAGTGTACATCTAAGAGGAGAAAGCAAGAGGCCTCCTTTGTCTCCTCCTCCTCCCGTCGTATACACCTTTCTGTTTTTATGCTTTTGAACATGCACATTGTCTTCCCCTCGCTTTCCAAGGAGTGACCTCTAAAGGCCCTCGCAGTCATCAATCCCCCTCAAATGCGAGTTAATTAACAAAAGCGCAGTTTTTTTGCGTTTGCTAAATAGCCACATACTGTAATCAAACAGTGAGATCTGACAGGCTGTGATACAAGCTGCTAAGCAAAGGAAACCACTTTGCTCACCCAGAACCGGAGTAGAGGGAAAAATAATTACGTTCAGCCTGACCAGTAAAGGATGTGTAAGTGTTGTGTGTGATAAAGAGGAGACACACACTGTGGTCAAATCAATTGTTGGCTGTTTGGTGGAGAGAGAAATAAAAAGAGAGGAAGTCATGCTGACCAACAACCATGGAGATGTATATATATAATAAAAAAAAAAAGGACAGAGTGCGACCTTTTCCCTCTGGTCCCTCCCTAGACATTTCTAAATTGCTCCTATTGACAATCAACACCTTGAAAAGGTTATAGGGGACATTCAAAATCATTCTTTCATAAGCTTCACAGCTAAACACCTTTCTTTTTCAGCCTGCTTTTATATCACTCATCAGAAAGAATGAAAAAGGAAAAGGAGTGGCAAAAAATATAATATGGCAATTTAGCTAAGTAATTACAGCATTTTACTCTCAACTACCAACCACCTACCCGCGGCTCCGTTGGCAGAGAAAGCTAATAATTCAATTTCTCTGTGACAGTAATTGTCAGTCGGTGTACCTAAAGGTCATATCAGTCACCCAAGAGAAAGGGAAGGGAGAGCCCGATGACACAATCACACAAGAGCAATTTAACATCAGAGCTAATGGGAGGAGTGGAGCTGTGATAGACAGGGAAAATAGTAGAGAGGTGGAGAGCAGAGGAGCTTGATCTTATGACAGAGCGCTCACGTGATGTTTTGATGGTCAGACGACAAAACCATGAAAAACTTTGGAGCTTTGTTACTTTCCATGTTTGTTTAATGTTTTTTTTATGCATATTCTTTATTTTTCATTTGCTATATCTGAAGAGGGGACAGGGAGTGTTGTCTTTTGAGAGTTAAAAAAAATACGAATCAGCAAAATTATTTATGAAAATCAGGGTTTTTTTTGCTTGTTTTCGAGTAAAAAATGCAAAATTTCCCGTATAAATATAAATAACAGCAATTCAACAAGACACAATAAAAAAAAAGTCAATGCTTCATAAAGCAAGCAGGCAGGACTGTGGGAGAGGTAACGAGAGGGCAGCCTAGCCTTTGAAGTAATTGACTAATACAGTAGCGGGTATTAAAGTCATTGAGTGCCAAAAGGGAGCAGGCAGCCGCTTGACCCTGAGCCACTTTGGACTAATCTAGCATTCAATCCAGCGTGTAATGACTGCTAGAGCTGTCAATCCTCTGGGCTCTCTTTCTGTCTCACACGCACAAGCGCATGAGCGCACACTCACATCAGCACTCCCACTCCCAAAAGTACGTCCACACCAAACCCTCACATGCGCAGATATAAGCAAACCTTGAGCAACCTAAGGAGAGTCTGCTGGACAGCTTGGCCCAGGGGTTTCAGGGGATAAACCCAGGGATCTCAGGCTATTCAGACCATCCACAGACACCATACAAAGGGGAAATCGTTTTTTTTTTTTTTTGTGGAAGGTTAGGGTAGATCTCTGTATCATTGCACCTCAATAATGAATGTTTGATGCAAGTAGGAAGTGCGAGTTTTGAGGAAAAGAAGTTTCCAAGGAAAGCACAGGATAAGCAATTTGCTTAACCTCCTCACCTGGATTAGAGTAGGTGATCAATAGCTTTAATCCATGTCGTGAAATGTCCATGAGGATAACACAGCAGATATCCTGGATGGAAAGGGAGAAGGCTTCAAAATTAAAGTCATCAGTTATGCCTCCACCTCAGTTCTTTGCCATGTTGATTGCTGGAGAGGAGCTGGGATCAGCACCAGTGATGTTTTTTTTTACACTGGTTTATTATCCAGCAGAGAAAAAGTGGATTTTTGCTCAGAATTATTCCCTTAAAAATTGTCTGCACTTCAGAGTTTTCATGTGTTTTTCATTTTTCAGTAATGGAAGTGACAAATTACATTTACTAGAAATGAGATGAGTAGAAATGGGACATATTTTTACTTTAAACTTCTACTCCTCTCTGTTACCTCTGCCAAGGACTTGATGTTTTCTCCTGCACTGGTCTGTTTGTTTATTTGCACCATTACAAAAAAACCCTAATGAACACATCTCAATATTTATTTATTTATTTACAGAAACTAATGATTAAATTTTTTATACGATCTTGTCCCAAAAGTCCCCAAATCCAATAAAATCTCTACTTATTATAATCAGTAAATGTTTTAAAAATTCACACCTCTGTCCAGTCTCAATGGATTTAATTGGAAATCTACACACACACAAAGAATGATCATGTCTACAGTCTGAGACAATTTGGTGGAAATCAGATTACATTTGTGGACATAGCAGATCAAAGATAGACACACATGGATGGATTATGCCTTGGTGGATGTTTGTACTCTCTGAGTATTTACACTTTCCAAAAGTACAAAACTTAGTACAAATGAGGTACTCTTGACCTAACACGACACTGAAATACTGTTAAATGTATCAATAGCAGTAAGAAATGCTTTGAGTTTTGGTGCATTTACCATTTGTTGCTAATACATTTTCTTCTGTAGCACCTCTACACAACTCATTTTAAACATTTGAACAGACCAAAGCTTGTAATCTAAAACACTCTGGGTCCTTCTCACTGATAATCAACCCTATAAGTGGACAATGACTTACTTTGTTTCGTGCTTGACTTCAAATTAAAATAGTTTAAATGATGACATATGATGCTTTACACAGAATGGATGAAAACACAATATAAACAAACTGCATGTGCACATCAGTGAAGCAATGATAAGGCACTGAGTGAACACTTGGAGTCCGTCAACCATCCAGCGCCTCACCGCAGTGTCTGCAGCCCTATCACCACACAAAACGATACCTGTCACACTACCTGAGCAGCAGCTTAAAAAAGAGAGAGAGAGAGAAAAGAAAGCCAAAGAAACACAGGCACTTCACAACACTGTCATTGCCATTCATAATACGCATTGACGTATAAAGAGGGCCATTAGGGGCCCCAACCTGGGAGCCATTAAATCATTTTAAATCGTTGTAACATCCCATTAGTGTCAGTGGTGGGACCACATAATAGTCTGTATTAGAGGGATAACCACAAGACGCTCCATTTGGACTGAGTCACACGGGTCCTCTCTCCTCATCTTCTCTGCTCTCCTGTCCCGGTCCCCAGATCCTCACCTCCATCCACGGGAAAGTGAAGGGTCACTAGTGGTTTGGAGTGCCAGCCCAGACACAGGGGACCTGAGTGGGGGTTTCTACCCTGTTAGCTGCTGCTTTGTATCACAAGAATGAGGAGGCTACTGAATAAGGAAACACAGCAATGCCACCCCGATGAATTAAGCATGATGCAGGTAGCCTGTAATAGGCCCATTATGCTGCCTTTAGCTGTGTCAATAGGAAAAAGGAGAATTAAACCTTGGTGTGCTTTGTCTGGGGGGAGAAGGTCCTTGCCTGCTGTGTGTGTGTATGTGTGTGTGTGTGTGTGTGAACAATCATATGTGAAGCCTGTGCAAGTAGCAAAAGCATAAAATTACAATAATCTAGCTGTATAGACATCCTATAGATTCATGAAATAATGTAAATCCAAATAATCTCCCTCCTTGTAATGAATAGGAGACAAACTAGAGAACATACAGAACATAGAAATATATTCTGAGGGAAATAAACTAATTTGCTTTCTTATTAGGAACTAAAAGTAGATGAACGCCACTACCACGTCTGATGGTTAGCTTCTGAACAAAGACTGGAAAAGTAGAAAATGTGGTGCTGGTCGAAGGTAAAACTAATATGATTTACAGTAACTTTAAATTTCTGTGATTCAAAAGTTATTTCTTGGCCTGAAATCATTCAGAACCTGTAACTGTAAAAATCACTTGTTGCTGGTTGTGAATTAAACGACAAAGATATCACATGTTAACCAGAGCTTGCCTAAGTTTTACCTTTACAGACCCCCTGCTTCCTGTTGTAGCTTTGTACAGACATGAGTGATATTAATCCTAAACCACAGAAGTGAATAAGTGTATTTTCCAAAGTGTCTAACTATTCCTTTAATCCATTAGCAGCCCCAGGACAGCGGTTCGACAAATCTCATAAAGCTGTATAAACCTAAAACAGGCTTTGTACATCATCTGGAGGAAGCTGTGTTTACTGTGTTAATTCATTTATCAGAATCAATAATCAGCCTGGTGAGTTTCTTCACCGTTCGACATGATTGCTGTTGGTATAAATCACACAGGTGACAGGAACCCCTGTAACAATACAAGCCAACCCTGAAAATATGTCAGGCTATTGTGAGCTTTGAGAAAAACTCTGTGTGAAATATGCATCTCTTCACTTCTTTCTCTATTTTTCTCTGCTGGATGATAAATAGCCCATTCGGCAGACCCTTGGTGTGCCCTCAGAGTTCTTAAAGGAACAAAGCCATGATGAATGGATCAATGCCAGCGGTTCAGGAAAACAGCTCTTCCGGCCGATAAAAAAGATTTGCCAATGACAATTGGGGGACAGCGGTGACCCAGAGAGTGGGTCTTTGGGGTACAGCCCCCCCAGAGGGGCCCTGGTGATGGAGCTAGGATCACCATTAGGGGGAAGATTAAGTGGCCCCGGCTTCCTCTCTCACTTAATTATACATGCAAGCCCCTTCTGTACGGCCCGCTGCAGCACCTCAGAAAAAGGCAGAGTGCTCCTTTGTCTCAGCCACTGGCCGCCACTTTGATTGCTTATTGGCTGTCTCTCTTGACAACCGCCGGGCACAGAAACAACTCCCATTGGCCGAGGTGTCAGGAAAGCAGAGAGAGAAGGATAAAATAAGGAGAGAGAGAGAAAAGAGAAGAGAAAGAGAGAGTTGGATAAGACGGAGACAGCCAGGGAAGATGTGTGTATTTAGTTTTCATTACATCGGGAGCTTGAAGAAGATGGGGGAGGAAAAAAAATGTCCTTGTCAGAGTGAGAGTCTCTGGAGGTGCGGGGAGGCGTGCCGGTGCCATCCGCTGACACTCAGCTGACAAATATGAATAGAGCAGTTCATGCTTGAAAACAATGGCTTATGAATAAACAACAGGACACAGGAATCCAGCTAATAAACAAAAACATACCACCAGGGGCTGGAGAGGACGGGAAGGGAACGAGACAAGCTGGAACAACACGCAGCAGTACACGACAATAGCTGTGTTAGCCCTGATGGCTCAGTGGACTTCAGAAACGACCAATTGGTACAAGCAGGGGCCCTAATATTTTTACCAGACTTTGCGAACACATTAAAAGCACTGATCAGAGGTAACTCCAGGGTACAGTGTGGATGTGAAAGCACCTCAGCAGATATCAATGATGATGACTTCCATCCATGACTTGCTGTGGTTTGAATTCCCAATCCATACCACATGCATCCAAAGTCTTTTCGCACGCCGACAGGAAACAACTCAGTAACAGCAGAAACATATTTTTATATACAAGAAAGAAAGAAAAAAAATAGAAGCGTGAACACACTTTTAGATCGGGTTGCGCAAAGGACAGTGTCAATAATTAATCCTGCAGGCAACTCAGCTTCAGTGTACTCATCATGTTTTAAGAACATAACTGGAGATGCTGTTAATATGTAATGGATTGCAAAGATGCTTCTCGCTATCTGAGTTTTCATGGCAAAAAAAAAAAAAATCAACATTTGTGTCCCGAGGCAACCTCACACTGCCGCTATCAAATGTGAAAACATTTTAAATGGATTACCTGGTGTTAGTGGGTTAATAGCTAATCAATATATGGTCTATGGTGTAGTGCTGTGGTCGAGTCCCGATGGTCTAATCCACCTAATCACATACAGTAGACGGCTGAGGGAAGAGGTGTGATGAGATCAAAGAGGTGGTGAGGTGTTGAGGAATCTATAAATTGGAGATTTGCAGCTATTTAGGAGGTAAAACTGTGTATTTAAAAAAAAAAGTCTTCATAAATGTATTTCAACATCACATGAAATAAGTGTGTCACCTATCACCACATAATGAGCTGTGACAAGGGAAATACCACTGACTTCTTTGGACATAGTATCACAGAGTTGACTAGAAACCAGTGCTGACATGTTATCTCAGCCACATCAGCTGCTTTTAGGACTAAAACCAATAATCAAACCAACTGTTTACTATTCAAGCAGAGCAGGATGAAAGAATTATGTTTGGTTTAGACTAAGAGGAAAGTTTGCAGAGGAAGTTATGAGCCTGCAGTCACTTATTAGGATTTTTGGCATCTGCATGGAAGTGGAGTACCTCTCTAAATGTTGAGAGGTTAACTAAGGCATGTCATTTTCAGAACATAAAATTCTATGCAATTCTGCATTAACATTTATGCCCAAAAGCTATCTATTATTAAATATAATTTGAGAATGATGAGCTGAAAGTGACATTAATGGCAGTAACAAGATTGATATACTTGGACTCAACTTAGAACTTGGATCGAGGCACATGCACGTACCCGTGCACGTGCACAAGAGCACGCTCACACACACACACACACACAGTTCAGGATATTATACTGTCACATTCTTATCTTGGAGACTTACCTCATCTTTAACCACTCGTTACCTAAACTTATCTTAACCCTAAACCAAGTCTTTCCTTAAAACTTTATTTATTACAATACAAAGCACAGACAGAGTTAATGTTTTACAATTTCATATTCAAATTGAAAGAGAGCTACAAAGGATTTCATTCAAGTAACTACTTTCAGATGATTTAGGAAAATTGATTTATGGGTGTAATTGTTTACATAATTCATAAGATGATTATCACATTACAGCGCATAATTTATGCCACTTTAATCATAATTCAAAACCCAGCACACAGCGTCTGAGGTTTATTTAATATGCATTACAATCATAAATCAAAGTAAGCAACACTAATTTTGACACGCTGTAGGACTAATCACTGTCTGAATTCTATCATCAAACACAAATACATGTTCCCGTCTTAACCAGAGCCACAGAGGCACATGTGAAATCAATAGGAGAAAATCAATTAGAGTGTGTTTGCATGTATGGATTGACACCTTGAATCATCAGTACTATTGATCCTCTCCTCTGTGATCTTCATAAAACCCATTTGTTCCATCTAAAGTTTGCATATCCAGCCAATAAGTTGTTCTTTCTACCCACCCCCTGGTTTGCATAAACAATGGTGGATGGATCATACAGAATACATCACAGGGCTTAGTCAAACATATATTCAGTTGCTTCAAATGTGGTTTTTTTTTGTAGAGGAAAACCAAAATGACTGTAAGAAAAAAATTCAAGTGTTATTTGGATTTCAGTATAAAAATGAAGAGATTTATTTACAAAAAGGAAAACAGATCTGAATGATGATCCAGTCTTAAGCTGCTAGCCATCCCAGCCTAAAACAAAAAGCCCTGATGAACATCCTTGTGACTGAACTGATTGCAGTTAATTATAAATTATGCAGTCATTGTGGGCCCACAAAAGAAGACATCCCTACTCTGCAGTCAGATGCAATTACTAAAGTCAGGCGCGCTCCACTGTGTGTGATCTATTCCTGACAGGCGACGCTGACTGATGACCTTCCTGGGTAAAGACTCCCTCAGTTGGGTCGCTGAGCACGAGACACCGCCCCCTCCCCTCCCTGCATCCATCCCGCCTCTTTCTAAACTTCTTCACATCTTTATACCTGCGCGTGACCCCCCGGCTTGCAGGAACAAAGCTAGTTACAATTTGAATCATCAAGCCACGGTGGTTGTCGATCATTCACAATCAAGGGTTTATCACTTCATGCTGTTATGCAGGGCAAAGAAATATGACTCCCCATCAGCGGGCGGCAGAAGGGGTTGGGCTTTGGAGTAAGGAGGAAGGGGAGGAGAGGGCTAATTTGACACAGCTCGCTTGGCTTGCCATAATTGCTCCGTCACTGTCAGTCCTTGAGAGGCCTTCTCGCAGTACAATTTGGACGCAATTACCGGCCGTTTACCAGTGGCCGTTA